>JAKCPI010010580.1:0-12256 GCA_023213315.1 Euborellia annulipes
CCAATGTTGCGATGGCCACGGGCGCTTTTTCCCGGCCTCACACACACTCATAGAGAAAGACAGACAAACGATCTGCGAGACGCCAAGAAGCTTATAATAATAATTTATTAAAAAAAGATGGAAAGAGAGCCGTTTGTCAGTAAGGGAACATCTCGCTCAGGCTATTTCCAGAAGTGTCAGAGATATAAACAGTGTCGGCTGGCTTTAAAACAAACCGCGAAGACCAGACTCCCTGGATTCCGGATTGAGTGGACTACAGATGAGGAGCGAAAGAGAAAACAGACTACCCTCTGATCTTTGATTTCAGCGGGAATGTCACGGCTTCTTCTATTCAACTCTAAAGGTGATCTCATCTTATTCATTAAAGAAGAGCAAAAATTTGAGGATCATCTCTTATGTGAGACTAGAGGAGTTAAAAAGTTCAATAGGAGAATTGAAATGTGAGACAAAATTTGGCGTTTCTTATATTTTTTTGGTTTTTTTATGAATACGGAAAATTTGTGGCGAAATAATTCAAAATTATGAAGAGGGAAGATTTTTAAATTTTTTATCCTATATACCTAACATAGGCCTGCTAGAGACAAGTAGATTTCTAAATCTCTGGAAACCAACTATTAAACAGCTATTCGAGCGTGCGCCTACAAGATGGGCTGACCATTTCAAGAAGTTCGTTGGAGAACAAGAAAAAAATACTACTGGAGAACAAACTGAAAGAAAGAACAAACTCTCCTTCGAGGAAGAGAATAATTTCATTATAAATAATAAAGCTCTCAAAAATGATGAAGTAGCGTCAAATTTTTCTATCAAGCAAAGTTATTATTAAATATGAGTGAGAATAGTTAAGATTTAAGTATTATTGAAGGGGGAGAGGGGTGAGAAGTTGAGGTCACTGAGCTCCCATTTCTCAAATTACCGCCTAGACCTATTTTATATGAAGAGATACATGCCCCACTCTAGTAATCTCGACAACCAGCTAGGAAGCCGAAACCAAGGGGCGCAATTTTGAATAGCAATCTGTCTAGAAGTTAAAGAAAATGTATAATTGACTTTTTGCCTTCAGGGTGGATCCAAAAAACTATTTTTTTTAGAGATGGACGATATTTTTTTTTTATTTATAAGTTAAGGCGCGGATTCATTACACAAGTCAACAAAAAAAAACTTTTTTTTGGGTTTCTCTTCTAATGCTGGAATTTTGATTCAGAACACCGAAAAACACTTAAATTTCCATTTTTAGCCTTTAAAGTTTGCTTTTGTTTAATTCGTACAGGAGAAAATAAAAAAAAACCTCAAAATTTGTGAACTTTTTTCAGTTTTTCGCTTATATCTCGTAAACTAAGCATATTTTCTGCAGCATAATACATTAGAAAGTTGTAGTGCATAAAATTTGCTAAAATTTGGTTGATAAAACGAATGTGTAAACTCAATGTTAACAGAGAAACGGCCTAACGAATTTTCTCTTTGCTTTACATTCGAGAAACTTGGCCTAACTTTGATCGGCCGTACCACGGTTAATATTGGGTCTACATATCGACGCTCTCAGTAGAAAAGTGTCTAACTCCACTTTTTTCCGAAAATCATTTTTTTGTATTTTCTGTTGAAAAATCTCATTCTCCTTATGCCCTGAACTGTGTAAGAGCGTAATTAAAATGTTTCAGTTCGAAAAGGGTTTAACATTGGCTCTAACAATGACAATGAAATGTTTTTTGGCTCTCCTGAAAAATAAACAAAAATACAGTTAGGCATTTTACTAATTAGAACGTCGATATTCGTTTTAACAACCAAATTTTAGAAAATTTAATGCTCTACAACTTTATATTGTACTATGGTGCACAAAATATGCTTAGTTTACGAGATATAAAAAAAAATAAAAACTGAAAAAAGTCGTAATAAAATTTTGAGGTTTTTGGAACCCCCTCCCCCTCCCCCCTCAAGTTAGAACATGGTCCTCGAGGTCCTAGAGTACTCCCAAATAACTTGTAAAAATTTCTACAAGCAAATAGTGGCTCAACACATTATTAATAAATAAATATTGTCTATATGACTAGTGTTCTTACTCAAGAATTCCAAAAATTGCTCTAGTTTCTACAAAAGCAAACTTTGGTCAACAAAATTATTTTTGCCTTTATTTTTAGCGTAGGAGAAACGAAAATTTCATATGCAGAAGCAAGACCCAAAAATTCTGTTGACCGGTGTTATGAATTCGGCACAAGATAGAAAATTTTAGATGGCATATATTGACTCTAGAGGAAGTCAAAGCGTAAGAAAGCCCGTCCGCCTCTAAGGGCTGAAACTTCTATTTGAAAGAGTGGAATTTTTGAGAAAGGCCCTTTGCCAGGATTTTAAAATGACTGGCTTGAAGTATAGTTTTACCAATTCATGTATTATTCATCAATCAGTATAGCAGAAAAAGAGAGGGAAAAATATGAATTCACCTCATGGGTACATTCTTCAATTATTAGGTAATTTTCATTTTCAAAAGTAAAGTAGAAAGAAAATAAATTCTATTTTGTATTTAATTAAAGTGTGACTAGGACATTTTACTTATTTATTAAAAGCTAATAAAAAGGTTTATTAATAAATAATAATAGTATGATTAATTTCAGAAGAAGTGGCTGAATGTATAATGAGTAGTGAGGAGATTCAAGGCAGCCAAAAGCAATAAAGAAAAATTACTCTATAGGCCTATATTTATCTTTCACTTTATTTTAAACACTTGTCGACGTTTCGGCCGATATTCCGGCATTCATCAGGACAATGTGCTGTTTGCCTAGAGCTCAGAGAGGCTCTTGACAACTCCTGACAATACGTTTGTGAGAACATTCGACGAATGTTCGCACAAACGTATTGTCATGAGTTGTCAAGAGCCTCTCTGAGCTCTAGGTATACAGCACATTGTCCTGATGAAGACTGAAATATCGGCCGAAACGTCGACAAGCGTGTAAAATAAAGTAAAAAATAAATATATATTTTTATTGCTTTTGGCTGCCTTGAATATACTCACTACTAGTAATAGTATGATGGTATTTTTAGATATTAAAAAACGAATACGTACGTACAAAATCCACTATAAATCCAGTTTTATAAGAGATAAAATGACTTCATTTGTTTGCTTTTTTGCCTTAATATAAATCGTTTGATTTGATTTTCAGACGGAGTTTTGACCATCCAAGGAGTTTCTTGCTTAGGAATTTTCATTATGAAGCCATCTATACTATTGAAAAAATTAAAATAATCATTAAATATTTTTTTCTATTAAAGAATTTAATAACTATATTTTAATGGTTTAACTTACTAAAGAATAAAATTTGGTTTTAGCTCTGATGAAGCGCCGATCTCCCATCCTACCCACCTGAAACAGAAAGAGAAAAAATATTATAAATATTTGATCGATTTTTTCTTTGTCTTGTCATATAAATAAGAAAATTTACTTACTCTGTAGACTGCTTCTTTCGGATCGTAAAAACTTACTTAATCTCCATTATATATGACAATTCTCTAATTCAAAAATGAAGTTCCTCTTCTTTCTTGAGACGATCGCGAAACCGGAACTGCCTTCCGGTAAGCCTTCATTCAACATAAATCGCAAACGAAACGGAGAAAACGCGCCCACAAACCCAAAGATAGATTAAGAGGAAAAGAAACGACACACACGCTCATACAATACACATCACAGTTCAATTAGCTCTGCCCACCTGCCTAATCAATGTCATTTACTAACGAGCTAAAAAAAGAGCAGAGTTAATTGATCTGATATTCATTCACGAGTTAGGAAGGAAGCCCGGCCAATACAATACTGAAGATCCCCCTTGGTTGCTCATCTCAGAAACAGAATGTCGTTGTTCAAGATGCATGCTGAAAAAAAAGAACCCTAAAAGCTAACAACATCCTATACGAACTCCTAACATCTTGAACATTAACTCACTCTGTCCTGAAACAACCAAGGCCCAGAACTCAGCACTGACCGACAGGGCCTCTGAGAAAGAGAAAACACTCTTTCTCTCAAATGCGCGAAAGATAGAGGAATTCTCCTAGTCCCTTGAATATCGTTCAAAAGTGAATTGAATCCTCACCTGGGAGCCCTGCCTGACTAGAGGGGAAGAAGAACAACAACACCCTATGCCAGTATAGAGGAATCAATTCCCAATTGAACGACTATTCAAGAGAACATCAGAGAACTCCGACACAGAAGGCCTAAATCCCCACATAAATATAATAATGCGTGAGCGTAGAGATTTTATAATTATTAAGCGCCCATATATAGACATATCAATTGCTAAATAATCTAATAAGGATTGCGTGTAATCTTAAACATTATCATGGAGTTAGTAAACATAGAGAGATAGATCCCCTTATAGTATATTTGTTAGTAATCCCATACACGCAAACCTCAACTCCTGATATCATAATAACTAGAACAATAATAAATAATACATGCACACTTGAATTGTCTCATATGATGATGTTGATATCCATTCGGTGGATAATGGATGAAGGAATTTTGTGCTTCAATTGTCATATTACCAAAAGACAACTTACAATCGTTTACCTTATGCACATTCACCCATCCATTACCTTGAGAAACAGCTATAATGGGAGAAATACATGAATTAATAACATCCTATCCATGCATCTACGTCAAAATATTCTATATCTTTAAGCCGAATTAAGAAAATTCAAATAAAATTTTGAAAATCCTGTCTCTATCTCACTCTACGCTCACGGAAATGTTCATACAGACTTTAGATATAGCGGCTAAGCTCTGCAGTCAGTTGCCTCGATGACTCCGATCGATGTCCACCCTTCCAGGACGTCTCGCAGCATCTTGGAGATGGCGATGTCTAATGGTGTCTGCTTGTGATGCTCTTTTTCCAGGAGTCGATTAGTCGATTTCTAAAATACAAATGAGAAAAAAAAATGCAGATTAATAATTATAGATCTATGATTGGGTGGGTTCAACAAGTAAACTTATTATAAAATTTTTCAAAATATATTTACGAGTAGGCCTATATAAACCGTACAAAATTAAACAATTAATTAAATTAAATGTCTTTTGGCCAAATTTGAGTATCTATTTGTAAGTAAATTTTAAGAAAAAAAAAATTTCCCCCTCCCCCCAAGAAAAAGTTGAAATGACGCCACTGCAAACTTATCAATTATAAGAATAAGGACAGACATCAGCTTCCCCAACCCTAAACTTAAACTAGACATTTTGGATTCTTAGTTTATATATATAATATTAAATTACAGGTTTGTTTTAATTTTTAATTTTAATCTTTATTGGAAGGCAGTGGCAGCAACAGAATTTTGTTAAGAGGGGGAGCCATTATTTTTTATGATAACGGGGGGGTAATAAAGATTTAATTTATTTTAGTTCCGGAATCAAATTAGTATAAATAAAGAACGGCTCGATTTAACATTATGTCAACATTTTTTTTTCTATGATAGGGAACTTTTTCGGGTTTGTTTTCACTCTCCATTATTTTTATTAGCCTAAAATAGAGGTGGCAAAGCCAATTTGACCAAGATTTCTATAAAAATTACGAAAATATAGAAGAAATATGAAGCTGACATTTCTTTTACTGAAGGGTAAGAAAGGGTAAGAGAAAGTTGTGCACCGTACTGGTCACACCAGATTTTTTGTGTCGAGATATATTTAGTTTTCCATAGAACCTTAGTTTCAAACTTAGCCACTTGCATTTCAAAAGTATTATAAAAAGTAAATAAAATGTATTGGTTTTATGCATTGAGATTTATTCACCCAAATATGTGAATTCCATCGTCTAAATAAAAAACCTGATTACAAACAATGTATGACACATACATTGCGGATACAAGGGAGGGGGAAAGGGGGAAAAATACTTTTTTCGAAAAAAAATTTATTTTTAATGTAAAGTTTTAAAAATTAATACTTCAAAATTTGATTTGTATTTATATTCTGGTAAACAGAAACTGGGAGTTTTTTCTTTAAATATTTTGTTATGCCGACGTTTCGGTCTCGATAGAGGCCATCTTCAGGGCCCAATAAGTGTCAAGGAAATATAAATAATTTGCATTAGGCAGCTACGTGTAATGATGCTCATCAAGTGAGAGATCTTTCAAAGATCGAAACGTCGGCTCAATAAAATATTTAAAGTCTCTGCTCCTGATACAACTCAACAGCCACAACTACAAAACTATCTAAAAAATAGTTGATTTATGAATTTAAAAAAAAATCGTTGGAGCGAATTTTGAGAAAATCGAAAAAAACTAAAAAAAAAAAGTACACAAGTAAAGGTCTAGTACTTTTTGGCCGATTGTGTTTAAAAGCTTACTTACACGAGTTGGGAGGGGCCTAATTTAAATATAAAATTTCAACCTCCTAGCTCATTTTCTTCATGGTCAAAAATGTCCACACAGACATACCGACCAATTTGCGGGACCCACTTTTTTGGACTCAGGGGACCTCAAAACATGTATATCCATCAAAATCTCGACATCGAATTTTTGACATGATCGCAATACTTTCTCTCTCTTTATATTTCATATATTGGGTAAGAGAGAGTAAAAATGAGCAGCCTTCATATTTCTTCTATATTTTCATTATTTTTATAGAAATCTTGATCAAATTGGCTTTGCCACCTCTACTTTAGGCTGATAAAAAAAAAAAAATGGAGAGAGAAAAAAAAACCCAAAAAAGTTCCCTATCATAGAAAAAAAATTGTCTGCATAATCTTCAATTCAGTCTAAAGAACTTTTCTATTATAAAAAATGATAATAATTTTTGTGTCCAGGGGCATGGGCCCTTCTCACCCTGGATCTAGATAAATTCCATTTCCTACATTAAGACCTAAATTAAACAAAATCTAGCTCACTTCCCTCAAAACCAAATCACAGGACTGCTCTTGGATAAGAGATCTTTGGTTGTCTTAATGAAATAAAAATGTATTATTTCTTTTAGCAATTCCATTTATCATAAAGTATTTTTAGTCAGTCAATTTCAAGTGTCATTCACAAATAATTTAGTTGATCACTAATTTTATTTGTATTGTTTTAAAGTGAATATATATATATATATATATATATATATATATATATATATATATTCATTTGGAGCTTAAACATCCCAAAAGGAGAGCCAAAGGGGCACGATTATGTTGTCAAAATGCAATTGGGTCATTCCACGTCAAATCAACCAAAAAAATAAAAAGATTTTCACCCATAATCTCAGATTTTTATGAAACTTGGTATGTTTGTTCTATATATAGAGATAACTAACAGCACCAAATTTCAATTTTTATCTCACTTAGTTTTCGAGTTATGGCTCTTTAAATTTTTGATTTTTTCACCTTGCAGAGGCTTGGCTAATGCCAAACAAAATGTGACATGGAGAGAGAAAATTAATTTCTCATTTGCTTATTTGACACCCAATCTTGATGAAATTTTTTTGGTATGTTTCTTGAAACAATAAAGAATTAGAAAAAATAGTATCACGAATCTAAGTTAATCCTAAAATATAAAAAATTCATATTGTTGATTTTTTTTTAGATTTGAAAACGCAAAACATGCTTTGCGCTAAAGCCAATATCTCCAGAAGGGAATGAGATATTCAAGAAATTTTTTTTTCCCTAAATAATCTACATCGAAATGGGCTTTAATTTAGTAAAATAAAATGTTTGTGCATTTTGTTCCCTCTATTTCTAAGTCCATTTGCAAGTTTCAATATATAGTTTTACATGTTAAAAAGATTTCAAGGGCAAAATGAAAATATACATTTTAAAGAGCATCTAAACAATAATTGATTTATGAATTTTAATAAAAATCGTTGCAGGAAATTTTGAGAAAATTGGAAAAAACTGAAAAAAGTACATCAGTAAAGTACTAGTACTTTTGGCCGATTTGTTCAAAAGCTATTTTGAGTGTCCCGAAGGGTACCTAACTTAAATATAAAATTTCAAACTCCTAGCTCAATTCTTTCATGATTTCAAATGGACACTGTGTGTGTGTCTGCTTAAAACTGAACACAGACGAAAATTAAATCAATTCAATTGAAAGTATGAAAGGATTGAGCTAGGGGGTTGAAATTTAATATTTAAGTTAGGTACCCTCCGGGACACTCAAAATAGCTTTTGAACAAAATCGGCCAAAGTACTAGTACTTTACTGATGTACTTTTTCAGTTTTTTCCAATTTTCTCAAAATTTCCTGCAACGATTTTTATTAAAATTCATAAATCAATTATTGTTTAGATGCTCTTTAAAATGTATATTTTCATTTTGCCCTTGAAATCTTTTTAACATGTAAAACTATATATTGAAACTTGCAATGGACTTTTAGAAATAGAGGGAACAAAATACACAAACATTTTATTTTACTAAATTAAAGCCCATTTCATGTAGATTATTTAGGAAAAAAAAAATTTCTTGAATATCTCATTCCCTTTTGGAGATATTGGCTTTAGCGCTAAAGCATGTTTGCGTTTTCAAATCTAAAAAAAATCAACAAATGAATTTTTTTTTATATTTTAGGATTAACTTAGATTCGTGATATATGTTTTTTCTAATTCCTTATTGTTTCAAGAACCTACCAAAAAAATTTCATCAAGATTGGGTGTCAAATAAGCAAATGAGAAATTATTTTCTCTTCCATGTCACATTTTGTTTGGCATTAGCCAAGCCGCGCAAGGTGAAAAAAATCAAAACTTTAAAGAGCCATAACTCGAAAACTAAGTGAGATAAAAAATTGAAATTTGGTGCTGTTACTTATCTCTATATATAGAACAAACATACCAAGTTTCATAAAAATCTGAGATTATGGGTGAAATGGCCTGGTTGAACTGACGTGGAATGACCCAATTGGAAGTCTTACCTATTTTGCTCTTTTACTATTATTCAAGCACTCTAAAATGTATAAATAATTATTTTCATGTTTGACAGAAAATATAGTGAGTGATTAATGTAAAGGAATGAACGGAAATAATTTTTTTCAATGGAAATAAAATGAACCTGATCATCGGCATCGATGTTTGTTTAATAAATTCCAACTTTTAATTATTTTTATTTAATCCAAAGAACATTTGAAATAAAAATATTCTTTGGATTGATTAAAATAATTATTTAATTAAAAAAGTCACATGAAAATAATTATTTGGTTATCAACTGTCAAATTTACTCACCATAATTCTCGTCAACGACAAATCCGATTTCAGAAATTTTATATTCAATTTGAAGCTCATTTAAAATAAATTTTTAAAATTTTTAAAATAAATCACTTAAAATTAAAATGAATTATATAACTTGAATAATTTAGAATTAATTAACGAGATCCCATCAACGTGCATTTCACTTTTCTTCCATTTGGAGGGATTCAGAAACTAATCAGAGATAGAAAAAAAGATGGGAGATTAAAAGCGTAGACAATGCATGCAAAGACATCGAAGAGAGGAAGGGCCATTCGATTAACTCCACTATTAATTATATTTTAATAATTAAATATTATTTAATAATTAATTGAAATATATACTGTGTGATTTTAATAATTAAAAATTATTTAATAAAAATTTTGCAATAATAAATAATAGTAAATTAATATTTCATTTTTGATAATTTTATTTTTGTATAAATTTAGCCTATATTTAAAAATCGGATGTCGGCAAATATTTAGTTTTTGATAGTAAGGTAGGCCTACATTAGGAATTAAGAAGTAGGGCTGGACGGTAATGGATTTTCATTACCGACCTCGATAGTGAAAAAAAAACCGGTTTTTCTCGAAAGTCGGTAAAAACCGCAGAGGCGTACCGAGGCAGTTAGAGGCGGAACATTTTTTCTTTTCGCGGAACCAAAATATCCGCAAAAAATATTTTACCTTTTTTTTAGAGACGCCAATTTTTTGCCGCCCGCGGAACCAAAGTTTGCCGCCGCGCTAAATTTTTTGGCGGGGCAAAGATATGCCGGCGCGGAACACTAGGCTTTCCCGGTTTTTACCGTAAGTCGGTTTTTACCGACTTTCGTGAAAAACCGGTTTTTTTTCGAATTTGAGGCTCGTTACCGCGTTTTTACCGTCCAGCCCTATTAAGAAGTAAAATTTATAAACATGGGAAAATATTTATATTTTGTTACCATTAGGACCATTTCTCATATCTTTTCTATGAAGTACAAGAGTTAAGTGTGCTTCAAACAATTTCAAGGGCAAAATGAGAATATACATTTTTTTAGGGCAAATTTTGAGAAAATTGAAAAAACTGAAAAAGCTCATTAAAGTATTAATACTCTTTGCCCTATTTATTTCCACTCGTCAGGGTAACGACACAACAAATTTTTTGTGCCTCTATATATTTTGTTTGGATTCCGATGCTGGTATTAGGCCGTATGTTAGTACTCAGGAAGCACGGAATTCTAAATAAAATAAGTCACAGTGGCGTACCGAGGAGGGGGGGCGGAGGGGGGCAGTCCGCCCCAGGCCCCGAGCCGGCATAGGCCCCCAAATGTTTATAAAAAAAAAAATTTAATTAAAATTTCTCTTTGAGAGACTCTGTCCCCTTGGGGTTCAGGGATATACGGTATTTTAAAAGTATTTTTTTGTATGGGGGGAGAGAGATATTTAAAGATGAGCACCCCCCCCCCCCCCAAAAAAAAATTAAATATAAAGCCACCCTCTTCTAGTGCCGCCCCAGGCCCCCAACTACCCCCCAGAGGTACGCCTCTGAAGTCAGGGCTTTGAGAGGCGAAAAAGACCTTTTGTCAATCAATTTAGATTTGTTTATATTTTTAATTCTGACCCCTATTATACAAAATCCTAATGGAGACTAAAAAAATAGAAACTAGCAAATCCCAAAAGGTGCCTAAATCTTCAATCTAATTTGCGGTAAGTTTCTATTTCTTTTCCTGGACCAGCCTGGATTTGCGGAGCGAAGGGCTGTCCCCGAGAAGAGGGCATTAGTGCCAGGGGCCCGAGAGTTTGTTTGGGACACGGCGTGCAGCTGCCAAGTTCTCCAGGTGTCCAAGAGCACAGACCCGGAACGTGGGTGGGTGGGAACCACTCGTCTGGAACCCTCCCCCTCCCTCCGCTTCTTTATTACCAAAGATGCATTTAGATCGTTCCGGGGTGATCGATACCAATCCTCTTGTTTGCAAATAAACATTTGATTTCAAATTTTTTATTTTTATTCAAAAAAAAAAAAAAAAGCAAATTCTTTGCATTAATAAAAGAAAAGAGGAGCTCGTTGAAATGAGAACAATTTTCCCTATCTATTTTGCAAAGTTAAAAGTGATTTACCTAAAACTCGTAAATATAAAAACGATGGCGTCGAACCAGTGGCGTACCGAGGGGGCGGGGGGGGGGTCCGCCCCGGGCCCCGAGCCGGCATAGGCCCCATATATTTACAAAAAAAAATTAAATGAAAATTTCCCTTTGAGAGGCCCCGGGGCCCTTGCGGCAGGGCCGGTTCTAGGAAATTTCGGTTCCGCGCAAGAGAAAATGTTCCGCGAGCGGCAAAAATTTAGCGTCTCTAAAGAAAAGGTAAAATATTTTTCGGACGGGAAAATTTGGTTCCGCGGAAAAAAAAAATTCGCAGAAAAAATTTTTGAGATCAGGGAAAATTTTTACCCCCCCCCCCCCCCCAAAAAAAAAAAAAAAAATTCAATATAGGGCACCCTCTTCTAGTGCCGCCCTAGGCCCCCAACTGCCTCTGCGTCGAACCCGCGTTCTCCTAAAGCACCTGTTATGTGTTTCAAATTTTCAGTTGATTTTTTATAGTTAGCAAAATAGTCAACTGAAAATCAAAAGTTTCTGCTGGTAGTACAGTGGTAGAGAACTCGCCTCCTAGGCTAGGAGTCAGGAATCAGCTTCCAGTCCCAAAAGACAAAAGTTTATTTCATTATTCATTGGCAACCAATCAATTGAAATAAATACAGATTTTTATTTTTAATATAAAATTTATTTATTTAAGTGTCTAACAGTGGCTCTAACAATGACAATGAAATGTTTTTTGGCTCTCCTGAAAAATAAACAAAAATGGAGTTAGGCACTTTGCTAATTAGAACGTCGATATATATATATTGGGGTCCAGACATTTCTTATTTAAGCCATTTGGATACCAAATGGCTTAAATAAAATCATCGGTCATTTTAACCTAGCAGTGGCGGATCCAGAGGAGTTTCACGGAGGGGGGTAATCTGGTGTGACTGGTCGCACAGCACACAATTTTTTCTTATTTTCTCTTATTAAAGCCCTCGTACCAAGTAGTTGGCAGCGCGCCTGCCTTGTATCCAAGGGTCGAGGGT
>JAKCPI010010582.1:0-14227 GCA_023213315.1 Euborellia annulipes
AATTAACACTTTATACGTATTTCGACACCATATGTGTCATCTTCAGAAGCGAATACATACAGTATGTAATTCGCTTCTGATGATGACACATATGGTGTCGAAATACGTATAAAGTGTTAATATCAAATTAATATATTATTGAAACAGAAAACTAGGGTCCGACTGAAACAAGATTTTCAGCCGAAACCGAAACCGAATATTCGGTCGGTTTCTACAGAAAACCTTGTGAATTTAATTCTACTATTAAAACAATGTTTCAACTAGAGCCAACGGTTACCAGCTTAAAATTCATTATGTCTGTGTGTGAAAACGATTGCTTAAAAACTGGATCGATGAAATTTAAGGTATATACTCCATATAACTTACTAAAAATTGTAGATTTCTATATATATTTTTGGAGTAAATTTGTCACCTGGAAGTAGAACTTTACCTAAAAAGTTTTTTCCAAAAATTTTAAAATTATCAATTTCTTTGTCATAATATTATCATAAATTACTCTATTTTTAAAAGTTTTTATTTACATCACATGCGCTAACTTCATGAGAATACCAAATTTATAATAATTTTATCATATTTTTTATCATATTTATTATAATTTTGTTCATGTTTTGTATTCACTTGAAGTTGTGCGCATGTGATGTAAAAACAAAATTCTTTCTGACTATATATAATACTTCCTTTAATACATATTGTAGTCCTGAAGTTGGTCGTATATCTGACCGAAACGTCGGCTTGAAGTGCTTTAATAAAGGAAATAAATCTAGCTGTAATTCCACTTTTCTTCATTCCTTACCACAAGTTTATAGCTATACAGGGTGTCCGGTAAAGAATGGATAACCTGGAAATGTCTTATAGTATAGCTTATGGCCGTTCAGAAAAATTGAAACAAAATATATCATAAGTAGTACCTAAGATATGATTTTTAAAGAAAGGTCTAATTTTTTTACCTTGTTTTACTTTTATGAACACTACGATCAGAAATGAATGGATTCCATCGGTTTGTTGTTATTTTATTATTATACACGAACTATGCTAATAGATAAACAGTGAATAGTATGACTAGCTATTGCACTTTTTTATTAAAAAATTAGCAACTTTGAATCAGTGTTAAAACGACCACCTGGCTATTTTATTGGAATTTGCTAATTTTTTAATAAAAAAGTGCAATAGCTAGTCATACTATTCACTGTTTATCTATTAGCATAGTTCGTGTATAATAATAAAATAACAAAAAACCGATGGAATCCATTCATTTCTGATCGTAGTGTTCATAAAAGTAAAACAAGGTAAAAAAATTAGACCTTTCTTTTAAAAAAATCATATCTTAGGTACTACTTATGATATATTTTGTTTCAATTTTTTTTCTGAACGGCCATAAGTTATACTATAAGACATTTCAAGGTTATCCATTCTTTACCGGACACCCTGTATACATTATGTAGGGCTAAAAAAATAAGTTCTCGAAGAATTTAAAGTGGCTGTTGTATTTAAACAGTAGATAGGAAGGAGAATGCAGGTATTGAGTCTCCACGAAATTAAACTCTCTGTTCAGAAACAGTTTCGGCTTTAATGAGAGGATGGTTTTATCTCATTAAAGCCGAAACTGTTTCCTGAACAGAGAGTTTAATTTCGTGGAGACTCAATACCTGGCTGCATTCTCCTTTCCTATCTACTGTTAAAATAAGTTCTCTATAACGGAAATTTTATTTCGTCTTGCTAAGATTATTATTATGGGAATTTTTAATTATAGACCATATTTTGTATTAATTATTTATTAAAAATATAAATACTGTACAACGTTTCGACTGTTTATTCTGCAGTCGTTTTCAAGTAGGCCTACTGGTCCGACTCAAGTGAGGAAACGTTGTACAATATTTATATTTTTAATAAATAATGAATACAAAATGTGGTCAATAATTAAAAATTCCCATAATAATAATAATACAAACCAAAGTAAATTTTCATTCTTATTCAAGTAGATTCTGATAATGGACAAAGAATCAGTGTCCGAAACGTTGTTGTAATTATTTTCAAAATTATAAATAAAACGTGAGCTAAATTCATAACCTAATTGATTTCTCAAAAAATTAATTTAAAATTTAAATTCTTAATATTAACAAAACGTTTTTTTTTTTTTTTTTTTTTTTAATTTTAGATTAGATCAAAAGCACTCGCCAAATCATGAATAAGAACGAAATGCTGAAAACTATCTCCAATTTCGTCTGTTCGGATGCGAAAAATGAAGATCCGGAAGAATTTTCCCAAATTCAAAATCAACTTTTTACTGACAATCCGGCAAATCTCATTGAGGAATGTATGAACGAATTGCTTTTGAATTTAAGTATACAAAAAAGGCCAAAAGAGATGATTCGAGTTCTTAATTTGCTCTTAACTAAGGAAACAAATGAATTGTCCCTTTACCCTTTCGAATATTCTATTGGAGTTCCTCGCCAAAGAGAATATTTTAAAGAAGCAATTAAGATAATTAACGAGAAGAAACCAAAATTATTGCATCTTCAATTAAGATGCCAAGAATTAAACGATTCTGATTTAGAAGAAATTTTACAACTCCTACCAACATTAAAAACCTTAAAAATAAATCACTATTTATTACAAACTAATTTTACTAAACTCCTTTTGAAATGTTGTTCTAAATTAAAAGAATTAGAATTAATAATTGCTCAAACCAAATTAACGACTGACACAATTACCTCATGGCAAAAACACAAAAAACTTAGTGTTTTAAGATTAAATTACATGGAAATGTTTTATGTAGAATATTTTGACGGGAGGCTAATTTCGGAGAAATTTCCACATTTAAAAATATTGGATTCCAATATTAATACGATAAATTTAAGCTTAAACCAAAAAATTCCATCAGAATTAAAAGATTTATTACTTTCACCCCTGGCTTCCTTTTCTCCAATTGAACAACTTTATGAAATTGACCCTGAAATAAAATCGCTCAGTCTTCTATGTTCAGCTGATCGAAATTGCCATATAAACCGTATACCGAAATTTTTACATTTTAAACAACTTTCTATTTTTCACTTTACAGGCACCCAAGTGTTGGAGATGCTTACACATTGGGGAAGTACACTAGAGTCTTTAACACTTTATACGGACCACATAAATTTAGCAGACGTTTTAATAAAATGTCCAAATTTAGAATATTTAGAATTTTGTCTTTCCTCACATTCAATTTTAAAAAACAATCACAATTTTGTTCATAATAGATTGAAATATTTAAGTTTAAAGGAAATAACTTTGGATAAGATAACATTTCTGAATGAATTGCCAGCATTAGAAATTTTCGAAGTTAGTCATTGGAGTACATATGTGCACTTTGAATTGGAACAAGTGATTTCAATCTTTCAAAATATTAAAACTCTTCATATTTATTTCGAGTGTAATTTCTCACTGAGGACTTTAATTAAAATAGTACAAAATTGTCCTAAGTTACAAGAAATGGTTTTACCTATGAAATATGATAATAACGGGACCATCAATAAACTGAGAGAGTTTATCGGAAAACATAATTTAAATATAAAATGTTTAAACACCGAGGTATATAGGGACATATATAGAAAAGTTAAATCAATCAAATGGTAGTGTTGTAGATTAGTATATAGACATTATTTCAATAAATTGTTAATTTTTTATTAAACCCCATGACTTCTATGCCCACTGAAAATATGACTCAACATTTTTATATTTAATTTTAAAACATCAATTTTAATAAAATTAAGAAAAAAATCTTTTTTTTTGTTTTATTTATCATTTTCGCAGCGATCGTGGCGTTAATTCCTAAATCCTGATTGTCCCTCTAAACGTTAGGATACCAACTGGTCAGTGCCGTGGCTACATCTCTCTTCAGTCATTAAGGTCAGATCTGACACGTTGAAGGGCAACTTTCTTGAGGTGGGTTCCCGTTTCCTTCCCCAGGAGGAGGCATCTCAAATAGAGTTGGGTAATTTTTTGCCATGAGGTGGATTTGAACTCGAGTTGACTTTAACTATAAGCTTAACTGCTTTATCCCCTACATCAGGAGTTCTTTAAACTGTGGGGCGCACAAATTTTTTTCATAAATTCAGATAAATTATAGAAATCTTTATCTAAATTTATGAAAATTTTTTTTTAAGATCTGATGTCGACACAATATGAAGAGTTTTGTTTATAAGGCATCTTAAAAAAGCTCCCTAAATATTTTCCGTCGTTTTTTATATAAATATATTTTAACTTTCAAAATAAACCTGGTGTGATTAACTGAACATTATTTTATGAGTTGTGCTACACCGTATATATAATGTGCAGTTAGTCACATCAGATCTGTTGAATTAATTTTGTTAAAATATCTATATAAATGTCTAATGATAATTTAAGAGACTATTAAAACTTTTTAAAGGTTTATTTAAGCGAATTTATGGTATTAAAAATCCGGTCTCTATTTATTACTCCAGGGAATATTAAAATTGATTTTCAGAAAAATATGAAATTTTTTCAAACTTTTGGGTTGGAACACAGAGGTACAGATCTGGCCTCTTGTGCAATCTATTGCAATAGAAGAGACTAAAGCCCGAAAGTTAGGCAGCCCAAATGGCAGCTTGTCTCTATGAGAAATACCTTTTTCGAAAGCTGACAATAGGGCGAACGATCCTTTTTAACAAAAGAATAACTATAAAAATTTATCTTTTTAATATTAATTTCAAGATATATCGAACAATGTTTTAATCAGAAAAAAGTTTAGGGGAGCGTGTGCCTAACCGGACTTTATACCCGTATTCATAAACAAGACTTATCTTAAGGAAAAGGAAACCTTCATGAAGGAATCCTTGAAAACTCAAGGCCTACTTATTCCATGGAGGGATCTCAAGTCTTCCTTCGTGAAGGAGGCAATTTGAAATAATATTTTAGAGATTTTTAGTGACAGACAGACCATGTCGCGAAAACCACTTTTTTTGATTCAGGGGACCTTCCAAACGTGTATATCCATCAAAATCTCGACATCGAATTTTTGACATGAATCCAATACTTTCTATATATATATTACATATATACATAGGTAAGAGAAAGTAAAAATTACAGTGAGCAAGAGAAATTGCTTTTGGCACAATTTGTGTGTGAAGAAAACCCGCTATTGAAAACAAAAAAACATATGCCATTAGTTTAAAAGAAAAGGCGAAGCCTGAGAAAGAGTGACAAAAAATTATAAGGAAGCATTTTTGCTCAAGGACTGTTTATGAAACAAGAAATGAGGTATAAGGATTCCTTCTTCCTTAAGGAACAACAAGACGAATGCAGCCAAATATTCCTTTATTTTAAATCTCGCTCTCACGGCTGACGTTTCGGCCCGAGGTCTAGGCCATCTTCAGAGCCGGCTGGCAATAATCAAAAAGTGTGGAAATTTGCAAGACACGACAACATTCAGCATGTGGTCCGCTCACAGCAAAACGTAGAGAAATGATTTGAAAAGTTGTCGCTGTTCTTGCAAATTTCCACACTTTTTGATTATTGCCAGCCGGCTCTGAAGATGGCCTAGACCTCGGGCCGAAACGTCAGCCGTGAGGGCGAGATTAATAAAAGAATATTTGGCTGCATTCGTCTTGTTTTTTTCATGACACCATCATCATTAAGCCTACAGCCACAGATCTTTTTCGATTAAGGAACAACTATGAATACGGGTATTAGACTCAATACTATTGCAATAGATGGTACGTTCTAAAGGTCAGAGATTCTCTTACGAGGGATAAAATTTTTCGAAAATATATTACCTACTAATTAAATTGGAAAAATAGAGCTGTAATCTAAATCGCCTTAAATGCCGACAAGACAAAAGAAAAGAATATTTTCTTCATATTAAAAGAAAGAAAGAAAAAAAAACTTGTTAAGAACAAAGTGAGTTTTTAAACTGAGTTTGACATATTAACTATTTCCTTGATTTTCAATTTCAGTTGATATTTGTTGTTGATTGTCAGGAGAAAAGAGAATTTCCTCCAGGGCGTAAATGGATAGACAGCTAGCAACGAGCCTACGTTTTCTTATCAATCGATTCTTTTTCCCTCTGCAAATACTAACGGGGGAAATGTGTGTGGGGGAGGGGGGGGCAAGGAGGGGGAGGAGGTGAAAAAAGCATTTGAGGGATGATTGGCCAAAACGGTCTGACGGTTGATGAAATGAGGTTGGAGGATAAGGGATAGAAGAGAGGAGAGAAAGAAAGAAGACAGGTCCGTCAAGAAGGGGAGTAAGTAGCATGGCACTAACTGACACTAACATAAAGAAAAAAAATCATTCATTCATTTGCACGGGAGAAAGAACAAATCTATCTCCACCTCCGATTTACAAATTGCATGAGAGAGAGAGAGAGAGTGATAGATGATTGGCTTGATCGATTTCAATCCAAACCCCCAAGCGAGTTATATTTTTAGTAGTAGTCAAGTGGAAAAATGAAATTTTATTTGACCAACTTCAAGGGGTCCGTCCGTCATCTGACCTGCAAGATCGATTTCTTTTTATTTGCGGGACAGTGCAAATTCGGATAAAAGAGTCAATCTGTTAGTAACGCAGAGACTCCGAAACTACTGGACGGATTTTTCAACCATCATTTAAAGGAGTCGGGCGCAGATAGTGCTAATCCACAAATATATAGATATTTCAATTTTAAACATTGGAAACAAACAAAACACCAATAGGAAGTTTATTTTCTTTGCTATTGTCCCAGACCTTTGCTCAATTGAATCGTTTATTTCAGAAACCACCTAAGTGCGTTTTTTTTAAACTTTCGGAAAACTAAAGAAAACTGTTTTGCAGCTTAAGTATAGGTCTAGTCTCCTTCAAATATTTTTTTACCAAATCAAAAACATGCTATTGGGATAATCTAAAAGATGTATTTACCTTTAAATTGTACAGTAGCACCAAAAACACATGATTTGAAATTTTGTGGCTTCGGTGGTTTCTGAAATAAACGATTCAATTGATGGTGCTGAAAAGTCGGATTTGTTATAATTGTGGGTTAGTACTATCTGCAGCCGACTCTTTCAATTATAATCTTAACTCCCTGAGTAAAAATGATCGAGGGATCCACACGCCCGCAGCAGGTTTGCATACTGAACTTTTAAGGACTTCATGAAAAGAAAAAAGCTAAATTTTCAGCAAATTTTTTTAATTAATTTTCAAGGTGATATTTCCAAATATTTCGGAGACCTATCGGAACTCCTTCTTCAGTGAATTTTACCTCCTTCACCACGTATGCCCCTAACATTTAAAACGCTTGGAAGCGACCAACTTATACGTTCAGCAATTATTAATTATTTTCTTTTGTTTGCATTGTAGCACATTTTTTATAACACTCACACACACATTCACACAATCTTTTCGGCAACTTAGGCCTTTGACGATATCCCATAATAATTAATAATCAATTAGGTAGAATGAATGAGCAGCAGCTAACATTTCAATTTATTAACAAACCAGGGCCGACGTTTCGGTCACATATGGGACCATCTTCAGGGCCAGGTTAATGTCTGAAAATACATATAATCTTCGCAAAGTTATATTGGGTATTCACAATTATACGTAGCTTAATCATGTGAATGACGATCTTTCACTCTCTGCCCATGGTATGATAATAATAAAATTTGAGGCATTATCATGATTAAGCTACGTATAATTGTGAATGCCCAATATAACTTTGCGAGGATTATATGTATTTTCAGACATTAACCTGGCCCTGAAGATGGTCCCATATGTGACCGAAACGTCGGCCCTGGTTTGTTAATAAATTGAAATGTAACTAGCTGCTTGCGCATTCATTCTACCTAATTGATTATCAACTCTCAGCTATATATCTCCTTTTAATAATGTAATATACATATTGGGGTTGGGCATTCTCATTTAAGCCATTTAGTATCCAAATGGCTTAAATAAAATCATCGGACTGCCCCTGGGAACGCGCGACTTTTCACTGTAGCACCTGTAGTAGACATTTCTTGGCTTTATAATACTACATATACTAAATATAACGAGGGGAATAGAATAATTTCCATGTGCCTCATAACCAACCACCGAGTTGCTCCCATGCACCCCGACCTGCGTTTATGTTTGCGTAAATTATATGTAAAGGCATTCTACTTCACATTCCAAATACTTATTTAGGGGATGAATAAAAAATATCTTGAATAGATGAAATGAATACCTTAACGTTGTAGACCCAGAGGGGAGTTTCTCCAGCGGCGCTGAAACCGACTTCACCGCCGAAGACATAGAGGCACCCGTTATAAGCGACCGCGGTATGTTCCTGAAGACAGGGTGGAGACTCGCCAGCTGGCCGAAGTTGCTCCCATGCACCCCGACCTGCACCAGGACACATTTAACAAATGATGTGATTTACGGCTCTAATAATACAATTCAAATTAATTAAATAGAGAGAGAGAGAACAAAAGATAGAGAGGGTGAGTTGGTGAAAGGGAAAAGGTACTACAAAAGATTGAATGGAATGAAAAGGGACAAAAAGTTATTTAAGTACTGCAGGTTATTAATATAACATTCATTATCTATTGGAAAGGAACATAAACACCTAAAGGGATGAACATTTTTTAAATGAATAATTTTCTTTCTTGTTATATAAAAGTAGATGAATTTTTTTAACTCTTTTATTGAGAGACTGCCCTCGCCTGGTTATGAACTTTTTGAAATGTGAAATTTTAGTGGGAGAGGGAATTTTATCTACCTACTGTATTTATTATTAGATATTACTTCATGTACCCGAAAGGTGGGGGTGTCGCGGGAGTCGAACCACGGATCGTGGTTACGACCCGTGGCACCCCCCCCCCATGATTATATAAATTTCCGTTTCGCGGCTTATCTACGCGTATATATAATATCTTAAATATTATATATAATTTTTATTTATAAATACTGTATTTATTATTAAGACATTTCAATCAAAAAAATTCATTATTACGATTAATTGGCTTTAATTTTTTATAGGAGAGAGAGAACACAATACTTTCCAATGGAAAAATCCTAGATTTGTGAACCTCTTAAAAGGGGGTCCCCTACCCCTAATTTGTACACAATGATAGCTTAAAACCACTCCCTGAAAAAAAAAAACTCTATGAAAATCAGTTCTGTAGTTTCGGAATCTATGCGTTAGAGACAGATAGACTTTGTATTTTATAAAATAGTAAATCCAGAAATTTCTTTTAAGGTTCAGGAAATCCCAAATAAGATCAAAGTACCCTGGGGAGTCGTTTTTGGGTCGAATTTTTATTTAAATATAAAGTGACAGGGCCAATGTTTCTGGTCGCAGATAGGACCATCATCATGGCACTTTATATTTAAATAAAAATTCAAAAAGTTTTACGAAGTTGGGGGGTTGCTCATTTTTGGATTCCCGTGAAATCCTTAAATAGATTGCATTAAAAAACATTAGGGTTATATATATAGATAGTAAAAAATAAAATATACAGTAATATAGGCATAGATAATTAAAGTTAAAAATTAAATATTTATTAATCTCACAATTATTATTCTATAATTAATCATACATATTAAATTTAATTTTCGTATTTTTGTTTTTTTATATAGTTAGATAACAGAAGAAAAGAGAAAAGAAACATTGGATTATATAACAAAAATTTTATGCAAATTCTCTAAATGTATAATGTATGTATATTTTTTGATCAGATTTTTAAAGAAATGGAAATATTTTTTTTTCTGAGTTCTATTATGTAAATCATGCGGTGTGTGTCTCTCTAGCCCCCCCCTCCTCCCCCACCGTCTGAAGAGAAGACAAATAAAGGGGGGTGAATAGATGCGGTCTGATTCGATCCCATGTATAAATATTTGCAATGTCTCCTAAACTTCTTTGAGGTCTACCAATTGGCTTGGAACAAAACTAAATTCACCACAGCATATAAGGAAAATGTTTTTTCCTTAACAATTAATCTGATTTTCTTTATGGAAATTAATGAATATAAAGTAGTAGCTGCAGAATAAAAAAAAAAAGTGATTTAGTTGTAAATTTACATTCTTGTGATTTAAGATAAATTTTTAATTTTAAATTAAGGTCAATATGAGTTGAGTCGGCAGGTCTGTTGGCAAAAAAAGACAAACTCACTAACAAGGAGTCCCCACGGGTAGTGGGTCACCGATTTTTTTCAAACTCATAAGATTTGAAGATTAGTATCTGGACATCAATTTCCTAAAGCAGTACGGTGCACTACTCAAGAACACTCAAGAAAATCGACTTTGAAGACGATCAAGATTTCCGAGTTGTATAAGTTTGGATAATTTTATTTATATGTAAACAGTGTCTGGTAGCCGAGAGAGTAAGCGCAACAGTCTAGTAAACAACGAGTCGCTAGTTCGATGCTTGTTCGGGATATTTTTTTTTTATTTCAATTCTCTATCCGTATATACAGTATCTCTCATATTAACATTTATAAAATTGAAATTAAATTAACAAATATTTTTTCAATATAAATTAACATCTTTTATTTTTAATTACCACTCGTTACACACTGAAAATACTATTGTAATATTTATAATAAATTGAAATTTGGTATAAAAATTAAAAACTATACTACTAAAAACTACAGTTTTCACCGCCGTGTTGTTTTATCGACTAAAGTCTTATATGGCCTAAGTTGCCGAAAAGACTGTCTGCATGTGCGGGTGAGTGGAAAAAAGTGTGAGTGTTTAAAAAAAAATATATATATGAAAATATATGCAACGAATCGTCTTATTTAACAATAAGATGTTTTTAATTTTTATACCAAATTTCAATTTATTATAAATATTCGTATTTTCAGTGTGTAACGAGTGGTAATTAAAAATAAAAGATGTTAATTTATGTTGAAAAAATATTTGTTAATTTAATTTCAATTTTATAAATGTTAATATGAGAGATACTGTATATACGGATAGAGAATTGAAATAAAAAAAAAAAATGTCCTGAACAAGCATCGAACAAGCGACTCCTTGTTTTCTAGACTGTTGCGCTTACTCTCACGGCTACCAGGCACTGTTTACATATAAATAAAATTATCCAAACTTATAGAACTCGGATAGATCTTGATAGTCTTCAAAGTTGATTTTCTTGAGTGTTCTTGAGTAGTGCACCGTACTGCTTTGGGAAATTGATGTCCAGATACTAATCTTCAAATCCTATGAGTTTGAAAAAATCGGTGACCCACAACCCGTGGGGACTCCTTGTAAGATCATTCTTGTAAAATTATTTACATATAGTCTAATAAAACAATAAGACGCATGTTAATTTTAAATAATATACACTTGTGCTAGGAGTTAGGTTTGAAAATTTTTTCTAAATTTTTTTGTTAGGTGAAGTACTGTGGCTCTAGGCTTAATGGAGTCAGAAAAATAAACAAGACATGTGCAGCCAATTTGGTTTTATTCAAACTGACATTTTGGACATCGCCAGAGCCAGCTGACAATAATCTAGTGTGTCGACATAAGGCATGTGGTCGTGCCCTCGGGCCGTGGTGTAGTTGATAGCGTGCTGGTCTTCTATACCAAGGGTCGCGAGTTCGGATCCCAGGCAGTCCGATGATTTTATTTAAGAGAAGTGGGTGTTCAACGATTAGAATGATAGACAGGAAGAGGGGATGTCAGCCAAAAGGAGAGCCTATATCGAATAAAAATCTCCATACAGAAGACGTTTCGGGTTTAATTAGATAAATCAAACATATACAAAATTATATAAAAATACAAAATTTGCATATCAGATGTCAGATGCTCATCAGTCAACACGGCCAAGTCTCAAATGTGTAAGTCTGTGTAACAACTCTATCTGCATCTCAATGGTGTACACCTTGAGATTGCCAATAATCTCTTAAGAACTGATGATGGATTTATCTAATTAAACCCGAAACGTCTTCTGTATGGGGATTTTTATTCGATAGAGGCTCTCCTTTTGGCTGACATCCTCTCTACCTGTCTATCATTCTGATTTTATTTAAGCCTTAAATAAATATGCCTGGAACCCAAATATATACATCTTAATAAAATACGAGTATCGTAAAGTCTTATATGGCCTGAGTTGCCAAGAAGACTGTCTGTATTAGTGTGTGAGTGTGAGTGGGAAAAAAGTGTGAGTGTTAAAAAAAAAAAAACTAGGCACGTGGTCGCTTTTTCGAAAAGCCCTGAAGATGGCTAGACCTCGGAGCGAAACCTCAGTCGAGAGGACGAATAAAAGAAAATTGGACAAGTTTTTTTTTTTTTTTTTTTTTTTTTAATTTTTCTGACTCCATCACCATAGAATGATACCCAATAATGGTAAGCGGTTCTAAATTGCCTCAGATACTGAAATAAATAGAAATACATTTCGAGTAAATGCTAAAGTTTTAAAAAATTTGTAAAATCTATAAGAAGATATACTGTAGCTTATTTAAGACTTCCTTATCATACTATTTTCTTTATCATACCATGTGATAATAATTTAAGATGCCTGGGCAGTAAGTAGTTTAGAAAACGATGAAGAGGCAGGTAAATAAAAACAAATTGAAAATTCTCTGTTGACGTTTCGAAAGCAGATCACTTTCATCATCAGTATAGAACTAAAGGTTTTAAAGATAGATGAAGACAGCCTATTCACACAGAGACGCTTACATATACTCTGCCAATACATCGAAAATCTATTTTATAATGTAAGTTATATGTATCTGTATGAATATATTGGGCTCTCTTCATCTATGCAAATGACGACTTTTCGTTCTGTCCTTAGGAATTAGGTAAAAATAAAAACTAGTATAAATACCACCCTTAGCTTAGTTAACTTGAGGTCGCCATTTATAAAGAAAAAAACGCCGTTGAGCGTAAAATTAAAGAACCAAAGCTATTAATAAAATATTTTTTTCATTCATTGATCCAGAGCCCAGCAATTTTATATATTCAAAAGATTTTTATAGTTTGTTCGTTACTATAGCAACTAAAACGAAATTGATACTTTTGTTTTAGCAAAGTTTTTTTTTTTTTATACCCGTGTATAAAAAACAAATTCTAATAAAAAGTTTTTAAATTGAAGTGAAGAGTTTTTATACCAATATTGATATTTGTTTTACATAGATATTGCATCAGAGAGAATTCAACATAAAATCCTTTCACGTTAGTATTATTATTCTCCTGTAGGTGATGGATTATTAGGAAGTATTTTTATATATATTTTTTATTTTAAATTATGTGATAGGATCTTCAAGTTGCCAATTTTCTTTAAATCAAAATTTATCATCAAGGAAATATTCCGTAGTATCAATAATGATGCTTTAACACTCTGCCCTTTTGAGAGTATATCCAATCTCTCTGAATTTATTAAAAAGAATGACGATGTTTTATGTTTTTTTTTTATCCACGTTGCACCAACTTCCCTCATATTTAAATTCCCTTCTCTTCTAAAAGCCATTAAAATATCTGAATAGAGTTAGAAGTAGGAGATAGAGATGAATGTCGAGCGGACTGATTCTATACCAGGATGAATAATAAAAAGAGAGAGAGAGAGGAGGGGGAGGGGGGGGGGGGGGTTGAAACGACAAGCAAATTATAAAACACGTTAGAACAAAGGGTGAGTCGGAAACATTAACCCTTTTCACAATTCAATGTGCCTTCCCTTCTTTTCATACGAGGATAGCCTGACGCCACATTCCATTTCACAAATGGTCATTCCCCTTCAGAGTATTTATAGTTTCCTGGGGGAGGGAAATACCCAGTATACCTAGTTTTAATTAATATATTTATTCGGTTGTAAGAGTAATATTTTGTTGCTTTATTCTAGACTCATTAAGAATCATCATCATTTCAAAATAGTAATGTTTCATTTTATAAGTATAAATTTTTTAAAATAAAAAAACCATTCTACGATGATCAAATCAGATTTTTTACAAGGAGTTTGTTGCATAGCCTCAAATTTCTAACCCCTGTCGTAAAAAATGTTGTTTTAATTTGATGTGTAATCAAATCACGCCTTAAACTCCGCAACCAAATAAACAGCATTGTGCCACGGGTTGCATATATAACAGGCTAAATTTCTAAAACATTGGTTTATTTAATAAATAAATAAACATAATTTATGGACGGTATAAGCTGATAGAAGTCTTGATACACTAAAAAATAATATGATTATATGCGAGGAGGGTAGAATTTGTAGTAAAATATGAATAAAAAGAGCAGATGCAAGTGTATTTCACTTCAACCTTGAAGTGCCATTAATAAATGA
>JAKCPI010010584.1:0-86786 GCA_023213315.1 Euborellia annulipes
TAGGGAAAAATCTGGTGTGACTGGCGCACAGCACACAACTTTCTCTTACCTTCGGTAATCGAAAGTTGTGTTCTGTGCTTGTCACACCAGATTTTTTGTGTCGAAATATATTTAGTTTCCGCCAATATATTAGAAATTTAAGATGTCAAAATTATAAACATGGCAAAATATTTATATTTTGTTACCATGGCAACCATTTCTCCCTATCTTCCCTATGAAATACAAGAGTAAAGTGTGCTTCAAACAATTTTGAGGGCAAAACGAAAATATACATTTGAAAGAGCATCTAAAAAATAATTGATTTATGAATTTTAATCAAAATCTTTGAAGCGAATTTTGAGAAAATCGAAAAAAATTTAAAAAGTACATCAGTAAAGTACTAGTACTCTTTGGCCAATTTTGATTAAAAGCTTATTTTTCCGGTCCCGGGAGGTATTTAACTTAAATATAAAATTTCATCCTCCTAGCTCAATTCCTTCATGCTTAAAATTGAACACACACACACACACACACCCACCCACACACCCACCCACCCACCCACCCACCCACAGACAGACCATGTCGCGAAAACCACTTTTTTGGATTCAGGGGACCTCAAAACGTGAAGATCCATCAAAATCTCGACATCGAATTTTTGACATGAATCCAATACTTTCTCTCTATATATATATATTACATATATACATAGGTAAGAGAAAGTAAAAAGAAGATCTTCCTCTTTATTTAAATTAGTTTGATATTTTCGAGATTTATATATTTGAATCAGATATTAGTATTCAAAACATCTCGATTCTTTTCGGATTTGACTAAGTCATAGTGATATACCTATATCTAACAAAGCTGTGAGTGTTATTTATTAGCGAGGCCAAACATCCCATGGCCCCCGGGAATCGAACCCAGGATCTCCAGCCAGGGCCGGAACTAGGAGATTTTTTAGGGGGGGTCAAAATTTAATTTGCCGCCTCCTTCTTAAAATTTTCTATACAAAATTCATTTCATTTTACCTTTTTTTACTTTCTCTTACCCTATGTATATATGTAATATATATAGAGAGAGAAAGTATTGGATTCATGTCAAAAATTCGATGTCGAGATTTTGATGGATCTTCACGTTTTGAGGTCCCCTGAATCCAAAAAAGTGGTTTTCGCGACATGGTCTGTCTGTGTTTGTGTGTGTGTGTGTTCAATTTTAAGCATGAAGGAATTGAGCTATGAGGCTGAAATTTTATATTTAAGTTAAACACCCCACGGGACCGGAAAAATAAGCTTTTAATCAAAATCGGCCAAAGAGTACTAATACTTTACTGATGTACTTTTTCAGTTTTTTTTCGATTTTCTCAAAATTTGCTCCAACGATTTTTTTTTAAATTCAAAAATCAATTATTCTCAATAAAATGTATATTCTCGTTTTGTCATTGAAATCTTCTGAAGACCACTTTACTCTTGTATTTCATAGGGAAGATAGGAGAAATGGTTGCCATGGTAACAAAATATAAATATTTTCCCATACTTATAAATTTTACATCTGAATTCATATGTTCCGTACTGTCATGTCGGGAACTAAATATATGTCGACACAAAAAATCTGGTGTGACAAGCACAGAACACAACTTTCGATTACCGAAGGTAAGAGAAAGTTGTGTGCTGTGCGCCAGTCACACCAGATTTTTTAGTAAATCTTTCTTAAATTGCCGCCCCCTGATATCTGCCGCCCGGGGCACACGCACCCACTGCCCCCCCCCCCCTAGATCCGGCCCTGTCTCCAGCCTTTCCGGGGCATAGGCGTGCTTTTCATTGCTCTTTTTTTAAATCAGAGCATTATTACTCTCTGCACTTTTTAGTATAAAACAAGAAAAAAGTCATTGCGGTTTGTTTACATTTGTGCAAATAAAATGCCTCTTATCTCAGATTTGGATTAATGGTGCTCGGTTCCTCCATGCATAACATCGTCCACATATCATCCAAGACCCTAGCTAGAAAGTTTTTTCGGGAGACAATGGGGTGGGGGGGGGGGGGGGGGGGGGGGGTTATAAAAAATATATGTTGTAACTGCATAATCCAGAGCTAATACCGCTTATCAATTTGGATCCTCAAAAAATATTTCTTTAAAAAATCCTATGTTTTAAACTAATCTCCACTCTCCATTACATTAATTTGATTATAGTAAATCGTATTTTTTAATATTTATTTACTTCTTACATTTTTCTATAAAAAAAACTCTGCAAAAAAAAAAAAAACTTAAAATATAAATAAAAGATTAGTAAACTTAAATTCAATAAATATTAAATTTTATCTCTAAAATTAATTTTGTTTATTTATATAAAACACATACGCACACACACGCACGCACATAGAGGGTTGGTTCTCTCTTTTATACTTTATTCTAATCTAGAATATTAAATTTTTAAATAAAGAAAGAGCTTCGAATGTAAATCTTTTTATAGACTGATTTTATACGTCAATAAACTACTCTTTAAAGTTAAAGAGTCGATGATCCTTTGATATAGTGTATAAATCAAATTTTCTTTTAATCATTAAAATAAATTTGAAATTTAAATAGTACTATAAATAGATGTAATAAAATAAAGGTATTACAATATTAATTATATTATAAATTACACTCATGAAGCAATTATAAAACGTTCACTAAAAATCTTAAATTTCTTTTTTTTTTAATTTGCCCATCCGCCTGCTGGGGCCATTTAGGGTTTATGGATATGTATATATTTTGAAATACTAGTACCGATGGAGGAGATTTAACGCGCTGATTCCTCGGAGTCACCACCCGAGGTTTCGCCATGCTTGTCATCGCTTAAACGCAATGATTGTGCTAACTGTTGTTCTTCTCAGTTGCCAGGCTCCCCGGTATCAAATTTCTCAACCTAGAGTTGCTAAGTTATAGTCAATCAGTGGCGGATCCAGAGGTGTTTCTCGGGGGGGGGGAGCTAATCTGGAGTGACTGTTCGCACACCACACATTTTTTTTCTTAATTTCGGTAATTTAAAGGCGCATTTTGTACTTGTTTGCCAGAATATAAATACAAATCAAATTTTTAAGTATTAATTTTTAAAATTTTACATTAAAAATACATTTTTTTTTCGAAAAAAAGTATTTTTCCAAATCTCAGGGGGGGTAATTAACCCCTTTACTCCCCCTTGTATCCGCCCTTGTAGTCAATACAAAAATTATTTCTTGAAAATAAATAATTGACACAATCAATGAGTGATGAATTGGATTCTGTATCAAAAATTGAGATATTTATATTTTAGGCTTTCACACTGTTATTATTAATAATGTAATTTTTACAAATAAATCACTGTTAAACCGAAAATCAAATCTATTATTAATTGAGATATTTACTTCTTAAATACTAAATTTCAATCAATTTTTCTACATACACGACTACAGACCGAGGGCGAATAGTATAATTTGTATTTATCTACTCGGTATAAAAATATCAAAAATATACATTTGAAGAAACTAGCCCCAGCAGCCGGATGGGCAAATTAAAAAAAAAAAAAGAAAATAAATTTAAGATTTTTAGTGAACTTTTTATAATTGCTTCATGTGTGTAATTTATAATATAATTAATATTGTAATACCTTTATTTTATTACATCTATTTATAGTAACGCTCATTCTTTGAAAACTTTGTGAAACCCCTAGAAGCAGGCAACCATTCACGCATTTCACGGTTGGGAACAATTTCAAATGGGTCTCCGTTGCAGGCGCCCAGCCTAATAAAGATTTTATCTAATTTCTTGTTGAAAATAGTCAAATTAAACACTCAAATATAATAAGTGGGGGGAAATTGTACTACCGCAATGGCCTAAAATCTATAATAAAGACAAAAAAATGTATTCTTTTTTTAAATGTTTATTTAACTTACTCTTTAGGTCACCAACTTTATGGCTTTGTTAAGGACACTTCCCGATGAGCTAGAGGTGTGAAATTTGATATTTAAGAGTCATTTTTGATGACGAAATTGTGAGTTTGGTTTTACAAAATGGACCAAACTAATGTGGTACTTTATTTGAAACCCTTCGCAATTAATGTAATTTCAAAAGACTTCCCGATGGGCTAGAGGTGGAAATGTAATACTTAAGAGTCATTTTTGATGAACTATATGGTGGTTTTGATCAAAATAGACCAAACTAATGTGGTACTTTATTTGAGCTCAAAATAAGGTATTAACTATAGTTTTGAATTTTGTATTTACGAGTCTTTTTATGATAATGAATAATTTTTCAATTGAACCAAATCAATACAGGAAACTAATGTGGTCTTTATCATAGTGATGTTTTTGATAAGACAAAAGACAAAAACTAAAATAAAAATAAAAAAAAAAAAAAATTTTTAAAAAATTTATAAATAAAAAAAAAAAAAAAAAAAAAAAAAAAAAATTATAAAAAAAAAAAAAAAAAAAAAAAAAAAAAAAAAAAATTATCTAAATAGCAAATATGTAGGCCTAATCAATTTTAATTTCTCAATGTCTCTGTATTTTCCCTAAATCCTTTTGGCACTGGCACCCCCCCCCCCCCCCCCCCCCACACACACACACACACACACCTCAAACCCAGCCAGGAGATATTTCCAATTATTAACCATTTATTATAATTAGACTGTTATCTCGACTCGAACAAAAAAATCGTCATCATTTCAATCAAACTGCTTATATTTTTATTCACTAGCAACTTTTATAAATATTTTTATTCATAAATATTCAAATAATTTAGAGGGTCAAGGTTAAATAACGAGAGCGGGGAGGGTCAAAAAGGTTAATTAGCTGACTTCCCTGGGATTTGAAAAAGTAAAACATGCTATCGGATTTTGATATATATACTGTTCTACCTAAATATACGTATATAGGATTTGTGATTTATGACACAAATGACAGTAATGGATAAACAGTCTGCATCAGAGAAGTAAAATTGAATTTTTACACTCGATATAAGTCCAATATTACATCAGTCCCGTCGAAATAAATAAAAAATTTATTTAACATTTTTTGTGAGTTTATTTTTGTAGATTGAAGCCGAGATTTCCAGCTTATCTGTGCATCCGTGTTCTTTTTTGAACCAACTCAACGGCCATATGAAATAAGTTTTACTTTAGGATGGGATAAGTGAAAAAAAACTTATCAGAAATGTGTCATTTGCTTGATTCAAAGGAAACACACCAATGCAATGGATAAGTTGGAGATCCCGGGATCGCCTCTCGGGGCTTCTCCAATTTCTTTTATTATCTTTATATTAGTCTCTTATCAAGTTAGTGCAACTGAACGACTTGCGTTTTCTCTCGATCTCATCTCTCGTAAATATATCAAGCAAAATAGAAAATAAATATTAGAGTCCAACCGAAACAACATATTCAGCCGAAAGCGAAACTGAATTTCGGCCGAAACTGAAACCGAAACTTGTAATGAAATTTTTTGCGCCCTACGGAGAACTTTTTTCCCTCCCGTGAAAATCATTTTACTTTTTTTTTTTTTTTTAGGGAGACTAAATTTTTTTTTGCCCCTTTTCCACCGGGCGGGAAATTTTTTCCCTCTCATGAAAATCATTTTACCTTTTTTTTTTGTTTTCGTTCGAGTCTCATCCCAGTTTCGGTTGGACGAAAGTTTCAACTGATTTTTGGCCGAAACCGTAACCGAAACTGAATATTCGGTCGGTTACTAAAAAAATATATACCGTATCCATTTGGTATCCAAATGACTTAAATAAAATCATCGGACTGCCTGGGATCCGAACCCTCGACCCTTGGTATACAAGGCGGCCGCTACCAATTACGCCAAGTCTGAGGGCTATATTAAAATTCAAGATGTAATAAAATTTATAAGTATGGGAGAATATTTATATTTTGTTACCATGGCAACCATCTTTCCTATGAATTACAAGAGTAAAATGTGCATCATTCAATTTTGAGGACAAAATGAAAATATTTTTTTAAAGAGCATCTAAATAACAATTTATTTATGAATTTTATGCTAGTATTTTTGGCTGATTTTATTGAAAAACTTCGTTTTACGTGCCAGGAGGTCTTAAATATTCAATTTCAATCTCCTAGCTCTTTTCCTTCTTGAGGTATTTAATTCATAGACAAACACCTACACAGAGACAGATCATTTTGTGAGAATCAGGGGAGCTCAAAAAGAGTATTTACATCAAAATCTCGAAATCGAATTTTTGATATGAATCCTATAATTTATTTCGCTATAAAATTATCTCTGAGCTTTTGGGCACAGGAGCCATATGTATGAAGCAAATAAATTTTATTATTGACGAGTCCTGTCATTAACATAAATAGCGACAAAAATTGCCTTAAACATTTAAATTGTAATTTAGTAAATTTTTACGATTAATTAAAAAAAAAAAAACGAGAGGAGATTGCTTCTTTAATTTTGACTTCATATCTATTGAATTTTTTACTGCATATTGAGAGCTTACACGTTAGTGGGAATATAAATAAAAAGTTAATTTTACAATTCATAAAACCTAAAATATAATTGCCTTGATTTAGTTTATTACTAAAAGTGAATTAAATTACAAAATAAAAATAATAATCCTTCCTTTCCCTTTTGTTATTCTCTCTCTCTCTTTGATTTGGTTGCTTTTTAGGGATACAATTTAGTTGACAGAAATTAAATGGATGCTCGATGGGAGAAAAGAGATGATTGATGCTAACTTGATTTTAATTTCTCTCTTCTGACTTAGGATGACATTATAGATGGGAGACGACGAAAGGGGATGAGAGAACGGGGGTAGAGCAAGGGAGGAGGGGGGAGGAGCTCCATTGCCATCTCCAAGTTGGCTTTCAAGTTTACTTTGGCGATTACAACGTCAACTTTGCGGACAAATAGAAATTCCTCTCTCTCTCTCTCTCTCTCTTTCTCTTTCCCTCGATCGAATTTGGATTCCAGTCAGCACAATCAGAATGGGATTTTTAACTAGGCTTCAAATAATCACATCACGTTATTATTAATCATTTAAAAACAATTTAATTGATTTTTTTCTCTCTATCTTTTTTTTTTTTAAATACTAGGGTAAATATATTTAGTGGTTTGTTTTGGGAGAGGCGATCTCTTATTTAAAGATTCTTCCACCCACAAAAAAAAGATATTTTATCGTCTATCTGTGAACAAAATATCTCAAGAATGAAAAAAGCTAGGAGATTGAAATTTTATATTTGGACCGTTTATTTTGAAAGTGGTGTAAGTTCATTAAAAAAAATCTGGTGTGATAAGCACACAACTTTCCTTACCTTCGGTAATCGAAAGTTGTGTACTGTGCTGTCACACCAGATTTTTTGTGTCGACATGTATTTAGTTTCCGACAGTAGGTAGGGTACAATTGAATTCAAGATGTAAAATTTATAAGTATGGGAAAATATTTATATTTTGTTACCATGGCAACCATTTCTCCTATCTTTTCTATGGAGTACAAGAGTAAAGTGGTCTTCAGAAGATTTCAATCACAAAATGAGAATATACATTTTAAAGAGAATCTAAAAAATAATTGATTTTTGAATTTTTAAAAAAATCGTTGGAGCAAATTTTGAGAAAATCGAAAAAAACTGAAAAAGTGAATCAGTAAAGTGCTAGTACTTTTTGATCGATTTTGTTCAAAAGTTCGTGTCATGTCCCATGGGGGTGCCTAACTTAAATATAAAATTTCAACTTCCTAGCTCTTTTCGTTCTTGAGATATTTTGTTCACAGACACACAGACAGACCATGTCGCGAAAACCACTTTTTTGGATTCAGGGGACCAAAACGTGAAGATCCATCAAAATCTCGACATCGAATTTTTGAAGAATCAATATTTTCTCTTATATATATTACATATATACAAGGTAAGAGAAAGTAAAAAAATGAGATATCACATACTTTATGTAAATGTAAATTTTCTATGTATAACTAGCGAGTGGTAAATTTCTTAAAAAAATCCCATGTTTTGTACAATTGAAAATTGGTCGGTAAATAGATTTTTTAATAAACAGATATGTTTTTTTTAACACTCACACTTTTTTCTCATTCACACTCACATTCACGCTGTCTTTTCGGCCACTCAGGCCATATAAGACATTTACGATATCCGTTATTAATTAATATACATATATTGGGGGTCCAGGCATTCTTATTTAAGCCATTTGGTATCCAAATAGCTTAAATAAAATCATCGGACTGCCTGGGGTTCGAACCCGCGACTTTTGGTATACGAGGTTAGCACGCTAACCCCTACAACAAACCCCGAGGGCAACAGATATGTTGACTTTTCATTTTATCGAAACAATAGAAAATGGACTTACACCACTTTCAAAATAAACGGTCCATTTAAGTTCGTTACTCCCCTGACACTGCACTTTTGTAGTTTTTTTTTCTCGAAATTCGCTCCAACGAGTTTGATTAAAATTCAAAAATTATTTATTTAAACGCTCCCTTTTAATATATATATTCTCATTTTACCATTGAAATCTTTTTGAAGCACACTTTACTCTTATACTTCATAGGAAGGATAGAAGGTATGGTTGCCATGTTAAAATATATAGGGTAAGAGAAGTAAAAAATATAAATATTTTCCCATATTTATAAATTTTGCATCTTAAATTCTAAAGGCGGCTGCACGTAACTGCAAACTTGGCAAGCATCTTAAGGTGCGCGTCTCGGGGTGCTAATTTTGGGACTTTCCAGCGGCCACAATTTTGAAGCTATCGACCTCAAATTTTTTTAAATTAAAGCTATTTAAAATATCTACAACTTATAGAAGCCCTTTTTTTGATTTTCGAAAAAAAAAAAAATATTTTTTAGATTAATCGCATTAAATAAAAGATATTTTAAAAAAGGAGCTCTATAAGTTGTAGATAATTAAATTAGTAATCATTGTGTTAAAAAATAATTAATTTTTTGCCTTTAATTAATTAGCTGGAAAGTCTAGAATGAAATGGAACAAGTTGCGTGTATTCCAATGGGGGAACACTAAGGCCATCTCTTGCCGCCTCGAGTCAATCGTGTTTTAACGGTTTTTAGAGAAGCGCACCTTAAGCACCACACAGCACAAGCATGCTTATGCCGAATATTAACCTAAAAAATGTCAAATTCGGGAGGTTATTTATTCGAAGATAACAAGAAATACTTACTTTAAACAGAGACACAATAAATATTAATATTTAAATTGAAATTTTAAATAAATTAATATGTAGAAATTAAAAAATCTGGTGTGACTGGCGCACAGCACACAACTTTCTCTTACCTTCAGTAATCGAAAGTTGTGTTCTGTCGTGTCGGCATATATTTAGTTTCCGCCGATATATTAAAATTCAAGATGTAAAATTTATAAGTATGGGAAAATTATCATGTGCAAACCAACAAGACATATAATTAATATATTTTGTGTTACAATTAATAGACCAATATATCTTAACCTTTTTTATTCAATATTCAAAAAGTAAATAAAAGTTTTTAGGGTTCATTGCAACTAAAGAAAGGTAATTTTAGTGTATTTTATACTTATAATTAAAATATTTGAAGAACAATGGCTTTTATTTTTTATAAAAGTTTACCAGATTGGGAATCCTGGTTTTGATATTGCTATCCCTAGCTCCTTCCAGAAATTTAAAATTTTTTTGTCTTTTCTCATTTAACTTTAAACTTGAATGGAATTTCCTATTTATACTTTGTAAAAATTCTTCTAGCTACTTTTTATTTAAGCTGTTGCCATGTTCTATATTGCCGAGTATGAGCTTGTCGTGTGTGTGTGTGTGTGTTTCATTTCTCGGATCAATTAATGAGGCTTTTAATTAGCGGTGTTGCTCAAGTGTAAGGGCGAGGTGTTATGAAGGAAGTATGCTGCAGGCAATTTGGTTGGTCGAGAGGACAAGTCTTGGGGCAAATACTCTAGCTCTATTTATTAATAAACCTCCGAATAAGAGGATTTCTAACAAATGTTTCTTTATTAAATATAACAATTTGTTTATTATACAATATACAACAATAAATGAGCGCGTACAGAACCCAACAAAGATTAGATAGAGATTATTTTAATTGATTTTAGTGTAGTCAAACAGGCTTTAATACTACTTTTTTATTTTCCCTCTCTGCTGTTGAGGCTATTTAGAGGTTTTTTGTATAAATGTTTATTAAATTTATCTAGTATCGATCACAACTGAACATTATTACCCTTGTCGATATGAATTTTTTTTTTTTCGAATATTGATAGTTCTCTTTGTTACTGTTCAACCAGGCTGCTATAATTATTCTTCACAGCAAATTGGATCATTCTAATACAGTACTAATACTTTTGAAATATATAATTTCTATGTCAGCTCTATATTCCTATATGTCTACTGTATGTCATGTTATAAAAGTGAGTACCGTCAGCATGTATTAGAAATGATTCTCAATCTTTCTTCTTCCTCAGTCATTGGTGTCAGAACTGCCACGTTGTGGTTACTCTCAGTAAGGGCCTAGTTGGCCTAAGTGTGTGTGTTCCTTCACTCTGATCAGCCATTTCAACCGAACCTAACTTCAAGGGAACCTTCTTCTTCAGAATTCATCTCAAATAGAGTTGGATAATTTTTTTGCCATGAGGTGGATTTGAATTCTAGTTTTTTTGAACTTAAAAGCTTAATTGCTTTATCTCCTAGATTAATCGCCTTATCATTCTTATTATTATTATTTTTTTTTCATGTGGAACACTAACGTAGAAAAGTTCAAAATTATAACATATATAAAATACAGAAATTTTGTAAAGGTTACTAATATTCTAAGAGTTTTACTTAATATTTTACTGAGATGTGTCAAAGGGCCGTTGGGCATATATATTCAAACTCCACTCCCCTTTCCGACCACAGACCTGATGATGTCAAAAATAAATTTTTGTTGTATTTTTGCATCAACAACTATTGAATATATAGAACAATAATTTGTCTCTATCAATCCGTCATTATTTATTTCTAATTATTATTATTATGTTTCCGTTACTAAAACTAAATTCTTAGTAATTTAAAAAAATGAATTTGTTACCATAGACAAGTATCTTCTCTCTCTCTTGAGTGTACAAATACTCTCTTCTTTCGATATAACTATAAAACACTTTATATCCTATGTTAATACTTTAATGAAGCATGTTTTCAGCCTGTTACGTATCTCATTAGATGTATAATTCTCACCTAGAGGGCTGGAAACCTCATCTACCATAGAATTAGCATATGTATGTATAATACAAACACATGATGTATATGCATTACTATAATTTGACTAATTTTGGACAACAATTTTGTAATCACTGACTGAAAATGGAATGATAAATTCAATGGGAGAGATTTACTCTTTTCTAAATGCACATTCACGAAAAAAGAGCTCACTCACCTAGGCACAGGAAGGTGGGCTCGCCCGCGTACTGCGTGGTCATCATAGGTGCACGGTCGCCGGGCAAAAAGAACGGACATGCCCGTTCGACGTCGTGGCAGACAGAACGACATGGCCGGATCACCATAGGGCTATTCGAGGGCTGATGTAGCAGCAGGGCGGCGCACACCCACGCACGATACGCCATCTAATAACACCATCAAAGATTGTCTTAATAACTGTCGTCTAAAAAAACAAACAAAACCTTTATTAATTAATTCAAATATATTGCAATATCAAGATACCCGAGTGGAAGTTTAAGTCCGATATTTAGTTTCCTATAGTAGGTCTATTGCATGTTAAATTAAATCCGACTTTGAACCCCAAAATGGTACAAATCCATAATTACCAGTTCGGGGGCTGAGCCGAAGTCGGATCTAATGAGAATAAAAGTTAGATCCTATTAGTAAATGGTATGAGGGTTCAATGCCGGATCTAGATCGGCTTACAGTGCTCTAAATCGAACCTATTCAGGGCCAGAGGGTAGTAGGAGCTAAATTTCGACTCGAGTATTAATATTATATGCTTTGTTAAACTTTGAAGTCCTAGTTTAGTATTATTCTTCGGGGTCAAGTGACCATAATGCTTCAGGAATTTGAATTCTGGAACTCAGCGAATTGGCGAACCGGCAGACAATCGCAAAAATAAGATAAATTATGGACATCGCGTTAACATAACGTATTTCAATTAATTGATAGTCACTTATTTTAAATAAATTTTATCATTCATGACCTAAAAGCGAGTAATTGACTTTTGATTTCTCTTTTTCAAAGAATGGAGGCAAAATTAATTTATTAAATTATGAATTATTTTTGACAACTCGCACTTGTTGCACTTAGATTTCTCATGCTAAATAATAAATTCTAAATGTGGTTTTGTAGAAGGATGAATTTAAATATTTCATATTTGAAAGGTATATAAATTTGATATTTCTAGGTTTCGAGAACTTGCTGCCCTTCATCAGAACCAAAAATCAAAACTCCTTAGACCAAGTCATGTCGTCTTACGCCTGTAATACTTTTTTGTATGTACAGTAACTAACAATGATTGAAAAAAAAGAATCCACCTGAATACGAACATTTTATGGCACGAGTGAAGCTCCAGCAAGTTCCCGAAACTTCTCTGTATGAAAATCAAATTTTTTACAAAATTCATAATCTTTTTTTCATCTTTCTTAAAAAAACCTAAATAATTCGTGGATAACAAATAGTCTATGGCTTATTTGTCTGGGCTTAAAACAATTTCTAATAAAAATGAATAAATATGAGAAGAATATAAAGACTATCTCCGACATATTGAAAACATATGTTTACATGTATGGTATATTAATAAAGTTTAATTTTGAACCGACTTTGCTTGATTGAAATTGAAGGTGAATTTTGATAAAAAATATTTACTCAAGACCACTCGGTAGTAAAAAAATGCATTCAAATAACAAACACTCGGTGTGAAATTATTTTCATTTATGCATACTTTTGACTTGTGATAGCTGATTTGAAAACTCTAATCTAATTAAGAAAAATTCAGTTTGGTTAAAATTTTGTTCTCTATCATTTCAAATATAAGGCCCATTGTTGCCCTCGGGGCTTGGTGTAGGGGTTAGCGTGCTAACCACGTATACCAAAAGTCGCGGGTTCGGACCCCAGGCAGTCCGATGATTTTATTTAACCCATTTGGATACCAGGCTGGGCATTAACTACATCAAAAGTAACATGTCTATTAATTTCTGATAATCTAGCCATTCCTCTTTACACATGCAAACATTAAATGTTTTGAAAGTTAAAAAAAGTTTTTTGTTTCTTATTATCGGGGACAAATTCCTCTCGTTGTGAATATAGTCCGGAAAACAAAAAAAAAATTGTTCTTTTTATAAAACTTTAAAAAGTCCAATTTTTCATTTTTTTTTTGTTTGTCTCCTTCATAACTGATTTCCTTATAGAAAAAAAAAATATTAGAATGTTGATTTTTAAAATTTTGATAATAAAATAAATTTCACACTCAATAAAAGAATATCAAAACGCTAAAATGGGTCACTTGTTGAGAGATCTATCTCTTTCGCACTCCTTATTTATTACTCTTCTTTTTGTAATGAACTACATCGCTCTTAGTTTTCTCGTTCCCTCTTTTTAACACCCCTCCCCTCGCACCCCCTTCAAGTTCATTGATTACCAAAAACGTGCCAGGACTAACTCACTTTATCATCGGACCTAAAGAGCATTTATGGGACTAGTACAATTTATTCTACGGCCTGTCACAATGTATATTGTAAAAGTAATTGCTTTGTGTATTGGGAGGTGTGGTGGTACTGTACCTGTAAATCCCCAACTGAATGATTGACTTGAAGGCATTCATCAAATGCAACGAGGGATGGCATCATCTGCAGAGTGTTCCTCCACCCTCTCTATAGCAATATGGTTTAATGCAATTGCAATTGCCCCAAGTGCCAGAAACAGCAACAAATTTAATAATTAAAGCCATTTTAGGGGCGGGGATTGAGGCATTTACACGGACGGATGACAAGACTCAACATCAACATCCCGCTATCATTAACAACTTGGGGGGACAGACAGCCATCTATGCACAGATCTATTTATCAGGCAAAAGGGGTTGTAATGTAATGGAATAGAGATAGAGATCGGCAAACGGAAAGTGTTTCCTGGGTGCGTGACATCGTGCAGAAACCTCAGCCAGATGCAAACCATCTTATGAGGATTATCGCCATTATCAACGCTCTTCCTTTTCTCTTCATTCAAGCATCACGTCGATTAGCATATGTCGTTTTAGAAACGAATTCAATTCTCCTGTTTATGAAATGTTATTAATTAATCTCAGCTTAGGGTAAAAAAGAAATAATTTATTCATAGTCTTGAAAACAGACAATATTCTATATAAAACATACAAGCTTTAGAGGCCAAAAAAACCTGCTGGCCTTGTATACCAAGGGTCGCGGGCTCGTGGGTTCGGATCCCAGGCCGCCCGTTGATTTTATCTAAGCCATTTGGATATCAAATGGCTTAAATAAGAATGTCTGGACGATTATCGTATAAAGTCTTATGTGTGTATGGGAAATTTTTTTTTTTTTTTTTTAAAGTCAAAAAAAATTAATTAAATTTGTAGTTTGATTGTATTTATAGTTTAAATGAAAATAACCAATGGTTGGGGTGACGTTTGTAAAGAATAAGTGAAGGTCAGCAACCATCAAATAATCGAGTCTTATCGTCTAAAGCAGATGCAGTGCTTCTCAAACTTTTTGAAGCCCCGGCCCCCTTGGAACCCAAGTCAATATCTCACGGCTCGCCTATTTTATCAATAGGCTACAGATTGGTTAAAAAACTATTTATAATTTTGAATTTCGTATGTGCATACACTTACTATTCAATGCATGCATTTACTAATGTTAACAGAAAAAGCCTGAAAAAAAAAATAAACACGGTTATTATGTATGCATCCACTACCATGACTAGCACATAATGTGCGTAATGCAAAACAATCTCAATTTTTTTATTTTAAACATTTACAATAATTTAGATTTGCTACCCAAAGACAAAATTTAAAATGCTTCATTTCTCCTATCTTTCCAATGAAGTACAAGAGTAAAGTCTTCTTTAAAAGATTACAAGGGCAAAAGTTAGAATATACATTTTAAAGAGCATCTAAAAAATAATTGATTTATGAATTTTAATCAAAATCTTTGAAGCGAATTTTGAGAAAATCGAAAAAAATTTAAAAAGTACATCAGTAAAGTACTAGTACTTTTTGGCCGATTGTGTTCAAAAGCTTCGTGTTGTGTTCCAGTAGGGTACCTAATTTAAATATAAAATTTCAACCTCCTAGTTCTTTTCGTACTTGAGATATTTTGTTCACAGACCGGCCCCGATAGTGAAAGTGCTGACTCTAGAATATCTTTCCATCACTAAAATGCAACCTATTCTGAAGAAATAAACTCTTGTTTATTTTTGTCGCCAGCTCTCCGACTAATATATGAGTCGTCCATTTCCAAAAGTGCCAAATTGACACAATTTGAAAAGTGGAGATTTTAATTGCATGTTGTTGGCACAACTGAAATATACATTTGAAAAATAATTTTTCAGTGAAAGAAGTTGATAAATCCTATTTAAAGCAAATACTGAAATTCTAGTACAAATTCAAACCGGGCCTAGTTGGATTTAATTCCATTTCCAAAACAGTCTTGTTGCAAACAAACACATACTGTTCCAAAACTACTTGCTTGTTAACATTTAAGATGGCGGCTTTCATGAAGTCAGTTCCAAAACTTGCTAATTGCAATGAATAATTGCTTCCACAAAATTGTATTTTTTGGGGGACATTTTTATAGTGCAGACATATATTTCTACACTTTTTAATAATGATTATTGTTTGCTAACCTGCTACTTTTATGGAATTTTCTTTTTTGTTTTGATATGTTGATTGATACTGACCATTTGCATTTAGAGAGCCAAAACTCGCTAATTGCGAAAGGTCCAAATTTAAATTTTTCATCTTCAAAATTTTATTGTAGTATGAAAATTGGTAGCAAACTATTAATACTCCCTAAATCCCCAAATACGACCTATATTTATATTTAAAAGAAGGCAATTATGGTTTTTCCACTTTCTAGACCCTTCATGCTCTCCATCTATAAATTTAGAATTGTTAATAAAGTGTTATAAAAGTTAATAAAAGAGTATGTAAATTGTACAAAAATTCCAGTTTATAATTATTTTCATGGCCATAAATTACATGGGGCTGAATAATAAAAAAAAAAAAGTTAAAGAAGAGAAACCACCTAAAGAGAAAGAGAGTCTGGGAGGGGTTAAATGGCCTTAAATGAATAGCTTCAAGAGGATCTACAATGTTGAATTACATTAATTAAGAATCAATAGGTCTTGTAGATTATTGATCACTTGAATTAAGAACAACATTTTAAAGGAGAACAGAGGATGAATAATTAATAAGTAATAATTTGTTTGAAACTCAGGAATGTCACTTAGGGGAAATATTTCATTAGAAATTCAAGTTCTATTAGAAAGTGTTGGTTTCGAAATGATGATATTTTAATTATTAATGAAAAGGAGTAGGGAAAAAAAGGTTTTTAGTAATGGAAAGGTTGTATTTGAGGCTACAAATCATTAACATCTAAAAAGAGATTAGTGATGGCTCTCCAACTCAAGGAGAAAATTATAAAAGAAACTTGGGTAAAGAAAGAAGAAAAAAATATATAAGCTTATTTTAAATTAAATTTATAACAAAAAAAAAAAAAATATTCTATCATCTGCATCTTTCCACCTTCACCAAAATATGGATTTATTTATTTCTATGAACATAAAAAAACGCATATAATTCGTGTAAGCCAAGGTGTACATTTACCGATAAAGTGAATATAACTAAAATGTATGTTTTTCTGTTAATTAGTGAAACATAGAAAAATAGTTCTACCTATAATGATAATCATGTAGTAAGGAAGAAAGAAAAGAGCGATTGCAGCTACGTTTATTTCGTTTATTACAAGCCCACGTTTCGGTCAGATATACGATCATCCTCAGGGCTGAAGCTTGTCAACATTTCGAGCAATTTTTTGACACGCTTCAGCCCTGATGATGATGGTATATCTGACCGAAACTTGGGCTGAAGTGATTAATAAACGAAATAAACATATCTGGCAATCGCTTCTTTCTTTCTAACTTACTACAAGATCTACTCAGCTATCCACCTCACTCTAATGATAATCATGTTGTTTATTAGGCAGCGTACAAGTATTACGTAACGCAATTTGGGGGGAGGGGGGTTGAACAACGCGGTACGTAACTGGTATTTTAGCGACTTTCCTGTACTTTGCGCAACATAATTGTGACTTTTAGATGAAAATGGCCACTTGAGCGTTACGTAACCTCTAGGGGGGGAGTCCAGAAAAATGTTACGGCGCTTTACATGAGGGGGAGGGGGGGTCAAAAATCTTCAAAAATTGCGTTACGTAATACTTGTACGCTCCCTTAGGTGCTCACTAAGGTTGGTTGTTTTGCCAATTTTTTCGGAGCAAAATGTAACACGCAGCAAAAGTGGCCCACACTCATGGGCATTACAATTTTTTTCAAATCGGACAATATCTTCTGTGAGAATCTTTACCTCATAGTTTCGAAATTTCGACTGAAAATCCCAAAATTGTCATTAAGTTTAGTTGGGTTATAAAGCGACCATATTTTTGGATAACGAGATGTTACTTGCGATGAAAACTGACATTCTAGCCCCAAAATGGCAGTTATATGCAAATTCAAATTCAGTACAATTAAGCGCCCAGAGGAGGCATCTCTGGCCCTTCCAGGGGCATATATTAATAACTGGCATTTTGAGGCTAAATGTCAGTTTTCATCGCAAGTGACATCCCGTTAATCAAAAATATCGTCGTTTTATAACCCAACTAAACTTAATTTTGGGTTTTTCAGTCGAAATTTCGAAACTTTGAGGTAAAAATTCTCACAGAATATATTGTCCGATTCGAAAAAAAAAAATGATATCTGTAATGTCCATGTGGGTGGGCCAATTTTGCCGGGTATTACATTTCGCTTCGAAAAAAATTGGCAAAACGACCCACCCTCTCGTACGAGTTATCAGTTTAAATAAATATTTTCAAATTTAAAAAACGTTATTTACAAATTAGAATACATTATTTAGATTACAAAAAAAAAAAGATTAAGTTAAAAACGAGATAGGAATAATAATGATGATAATAATAATAATCATAAAGAGAGAGATTAAAGTTCTTTTTCCAGAGTTTGGGCTGATGCCAAGCTGTTTAAAAGTCTAATAACATGTATCATCTTTTATTTAAATAAAATCATCGTTTACATTTCCCTCCAGACTTAAATTGATTTGTTCCATTCCCTTTGAGAAACAAATGAACGCTCTTTGATTCATTTAACAACCTGTCATCTCATTTGCCTGAAATTATTATAATTAAACACATGATGAGATTGTTTTCAATCAAGTTAGTGGAATGGTTGTATGTATATGGGGTGAAGGAAGGGCTTTAAAATCGACCTTTACCCCCGCCCCCGCCCCTTTCCATTCTACCCACCCGAATGTTTTTTATGTCTCTGGATAGGACATAAACACTCCTGGCAAACACCAACAAGTTTGTTGGCCTGCCATTCGTTTCATTTGGCCACAAGGTCCATTTTATGAGGTCGTTTATCAGTTGAGTCATAATTGATTGGATTCTTTCTTATTAATGGCCAGCCAGGACCCTTTCCAGCCCTTCCACCCCAACGAATCAATCTGGCCAAGCCACTCAGCTTGGAAAGGGTTATTATTATACGACAGTAAAATTTTTTCCCTATTTACCAAACACCTAAATAAAGTATAAGATATTCCCGTTTGTTTATTCAGGTCGTATCACTCTTTCTCTCTAAATTGAATTTTGTTAATTTATTAGAATCTTGTACTGTATTTTTACTTTCTCTTACCTCTATATAACGATGCTTGAAAATTAAAAAGTCGTAAAGGACAAAATGCTACTTTTCAGGAGAGCCAAAAAACGAAAAAAAAAAAACAAACATTTTTTTCTCATAACTTTTTTGACTTTAGTACTATTTTAGTCTTTGAAAGGGACTTCTTAGAATTTTTAAACATTTTTGACAAATTTGCGCAAGGTTGAAAAACACTATACTTTAATAAATTCCTATGATTTCTCAAATATCTATAAAAAATGTATTGGGGGTAAAAAAAAAACTCTCCTTTGTTGCTGAAGTTGGTTAATTAACAGTAAAAAAAAAACTTTTTTTTTTAAGATAGCACAATTTTAATTATGCTGTTTTGTTAAGCTCAAAAAACAACATTTCTGTATGTATAACTCATTTTTGCTATTTTGTCCTTTACGACCTTTGAATTTCCAAGTATCGATATGTTGAAATAAAGAGAGAGAAAGTATTGGTTTCATGTCAAAAATTTCGATGTCGAGAGTTTGATGGATATACGTGTTTTTAAGGTCCCCTGAATCCAAAAAAAAATGGTTACCTCGACATGGTCTGTCTGTCTGTGAACAAAATATATCAAGAACAAAAAGAGCTACGAGGTTGAAATTTTATATTTAAGTTAGGCACCCCCATGGGACGTAACACGAAGCTTTTGAACAACAATTTACCAAGAGTACAAGTACTTTACTGATGTACTTTTTCAGTTTTTTTCGATTTTTTTCAAAATTTGCTCTAACGATTTTGATTAAAATTCAAAAATCAATTATTTTTACTTTCTCCCCATGTATATATGTTATTTTTTTAGGGGGGGGGTTGGGGTTTTTAATTTTGGGGGTTTGGTGGTTCTTTTGGGTCCCCCCCCAAAAAGGGTTCCCGGCTGTTTTGGGTGGGTGGGTGGGTGTGTGTGTGTGGGGGTGTGGGTGTTTTTTTGGGGGGGGGGGGGGAGAGGAGAGTTTTTATATGGTCTTTAAAATGTATATTCTCATTTGGCCATTGTAACAAAATATAAATATTTTCACATGTTTGCATCTGCCCCCTGTTCCCGTCTGTCTATGGGTGGTTCCGCCTATATATATATATTTATTTATTTATTTTTTCAGATTTATTGATCTTATTTATCTGATAATTTTTTCGCCATTTTCCTCAAAGGCTCAAAAAATTCTATTATTATATTCGTGTCATTTTATATCAACCTATTCATATTTATTGTTATTATGTTGTCATTTTTTATTTTAATTAATATTTCAACTTTTGTTTGTGGGATTCGAAGAAACTGACAGACCTGCTTTCCTATATGCTTTATATACGGTAATTATAGAGCAGAACAATTGATATTACACAATCACAGTATATGATATTACTCTCTTGTTGTATGAAATAAGAATAAATAAATCAGAGGAAATATAAAATTATAAAAAAAAAAAAATAATGTACTTTTGTTGATATAATCTGTAAATGCATGTTGTATGTCGGTGTAGTAGTAGTGTAGGTATAGTTCCGTTATATGTCGTAGTTCAAAAATCAGGAATCGTCTTTTCTTCATGTTGGTTTTTGATAGTGTCTATTTGTATTTATCAAAATTGGTTTAGCAGGCAAAACTGTAGCTTTGTATAAAAATGTAAGTAGGCCCTATCGGAGAAGAAAGAAAAAAGAAATCAAATTAATAAATTAATTCATTGATTTTTTGAAATTCTCTTCACAATCAGTGGCATCATATTTAATTAAATTTAAGGATTGCGGTGTGGGCTTCAAGTAAAACCTTTGGGCATAATATTTAATTATTTACATTGTTATTTTTATACCTATGCTATTGAATAAGACTGGCTTATGAACAGACAAGAACTCTTTGCTAAAAAAACTCCTATGCAACTGAAGATGGCATAATAAAAATTGGCCGAAACGTTTCGCAAAAAAGGCGTTTGTTTTAATAGAGGCTCCCTACCTGGCTGCATTCCTCTTCAACCCTGTTATTCAATTCAGCACACCCATTTTCTACATTAATTAATAAATTATGACCAGAAAAGAAAAGAAAAAAAAATCTTTTCGGGCTAATTGTATTTATGTCGGGATACGAGCGATGTTTCAATCCTATGTTGGGATCATCATCAAGCTTTTTGTTCATTCAATTAAGTTATTGGATTGATGAATGATTAACAACAAACTGAAGACGAACGCAACATTAGATCGAAAGTAGCTTGCTTGTGTTCGAATAAATATAATTTTCTTGAAAAGTTCTTTTTTTTTCTTAAAAATAACGCAGTATCTTTTGATCTTCTGAAATTGGTAAAATATAACTCTATAGCCTTTCCATTCTTTTTGGGAAGGGTCTGGGTTTTGAAAATTTTTTTCAAAAATCATCTTATTCATCTTTTATATTTGGTTTCGATTCGAATCGTTGGGACTAGTTGAAACATTCTTAAATTTAATTAAATTCACATCTATTTATAGAAAAATAAATAACATTGGGTTAAATTTCAAAAGGTTTGTATTCTATCTTAGGCGCATTTTGATGGTAATATGTCATCTTCAGACGTATAAACTAAAATAAAAAGCTTTTAAAACTTAACCTAGTGTTATTTATTTATAGGTTATATAATTAGATGAGAATTTAATTAAATATATGGAAAATTAACTAATGTATTAATAGTAGAATTAAAATTAATTAAAAAGGTAGACTTAATTTTTAACTTTACCCATCAACCGTAGGTTGGGCGGGTAAAGTCAATGTAATCGTAACCAAAAATTTTTTCTGAAGCTGCCAAAATGTGTTTTGAGGTCCCCTGAATCCATTTAAGAAGTTTTTGGAATGATGTCTCTGTGTGTGTGTGTGTGTGTGTGTGTGTGTGTATGTCTATGGTAATTTTTTTCGTCAACGAAATCTCAAAAACTATTTGTTCAATTGTTTTGAAATTTTACACCCATAAACTAGAGGTAGAGGCCAAGAACTGACAAGCTTTTGGTAAACATCGGACCATTAGGGGGGGGGGGACAAAATTTTTTCTCACATAACCTATAATTTTTTTTTATATATTCAGAAACTAGACTTTCTCCCGAGTAAAATGATATATAATATGTATAACATCGGACCATTAGGGAGGCTCTAGGGGGGGGGACAAATATTTTTTTCTTGAATAGTGGGTGGGCAAAGTTGTGCGCTCGGCTTAGTCCGACCCTTTATTTATTTTTTTTTTTACTTTCTCGTGGTTTTTCCTTGCTCGGGGACGATTTCTATTATTTCAAAAGGACTTTTGGGAAAGATTCTCCCCAAACTTATTAATAAGACATATCCACTTAATGGCTTTTAACAAGATGCTCTTCCATATTGAATTTCTGCCCCGAATATCTTGTTTGAATTTCAATATTTCATAAATGATAAATAATATTACATTAATTAATATTTCCCAAGATGGAATTAGTTTAACTTCTACTTTATCGATGTAAAGATTTATGGAAATAAATAATAATTAAGCCTGAAATGAAATGTTGTTCAAGCAGGAAATAAAGAAGATGGAAATCGTGGTGGAGAAAGGGGATCGATAGGCGATTAAATAAAATCAGAACCCACTTGGGAGCAGAATTAGCTCGAGCTCCGTTTCCAGTTTATTGCTCATTTGCTAGCAGCCCAAGAATGGCCTAGAGATAATAATCCGATGGATAACGCATAATAAAACTAATGAAGACGTTCAGTAAAAACAAAATGTTCTTTAAGACGATATTAAATATCTGCTTGGAATTATATTTTAGCATTTTTATACAATACTTTACTAAATAATTCTATAGCTCATCGAAGGGAACGGATATTGAGAAGTATAATCCAATTCTATTACGAAAAATTGTATTAATTAGGCATTTCTTTAACAATAATAATTTTCCTATAGCCCATTTGCGAGATTATAGAAATTCACAATTAATACCTTTTTTCCGTGTTAGATTGAATTAGACTTATCAATATCTTGGACAGGTTACAGCATGTCGTAGATGGCAAGAGTCCACCTGTCTTGGGGTTATAGAGCATTTAGTAGTGAGTGTGTCGCCGAAGAGAGAGGTCGAATCCACGTTGGATTCTCTCTCATAGGCTTTTTACATTTAGTGTTGTGAGTGCCATTGAAGAGAGCAGCTCGGCGTCGGTTGGGCTCCCTTCAAAAAAGTCAATTTCTCTTAAACTACTAGACCGATTTAGGTAAATTCTTCCTAATTACATTATAGGATTATATTTTAATTAATTATAATATAATTTAGGAATATTTTTATTTTTGATCGAAAAATTAAAGACTCATCTCTAAGTTGTGGGGGTTTTAAGCAATTTTATTCGTTTCGAGTCAGAGAAGGTTTGAATTTTAAAAATCCTTATCCTAAATAAAGCATATGGTGTTGCGAGTCATTGTCTCTAGACCAGTGGTTCCCAACCTGGGGGCGATCGCTCCCAAGTGGGCGATTTGGTTTTTCAGGGAGTCAATAAATAAGTGGGAGGCGATGAGTAATCATGGGGGGAAAAATTATTAGAGTTTACAAAATTTTAAAAAAATCTGGTGTGACTGGTTGTCACATCAGATTTTTTGTGTCGACATATAATTTAAATTGCAGCAGATTTTTTATTCAATGTTCTTCTTTTTTGACGATTATAAATGCGAAATTAAGTAAACTTCAAAGTGAATCTACTTGATAGAATTAAAATTAGAATATTATAGTTAATATAGTTATTTGAATGTGAGTTCTCTTTCCTCCCACTTTCAATATTTTATTTTCTTTATTTGTTAGAGAATTGACGAATCGCCTTCGAGAATAACATCGTAAATCCAGGTAGAGCATCCACCCGGCATCAGGCATCGCTTTCACGTCAACCAGGCAGTCACTTCAGCTGATTCCAGAGTAGCAGCTACATATAAAGTCTGTATGAACATTTACGTGGGCGTAGAGTAGGCAGTTTAGGATTTTCGAAATTTTATTTGAATTTTCTTATTTCGGGCTAAATATAGATCATTTTAACATAGGTGCATGTATAGGATGTTTATTAATGTAATTCTCCCATTTCAGAGTCCCTTTTAGTTAGTTAATGATTTAAATTCAAAATTTAAATTAAAAATTATTTTTTTTTAAACTTAATCTAATTTTTGAATGTTTTTTTTTCTAAATTCATTTAATGTCATAAATTTAACAATATTATTAATTATATTAAAGAAGAGGTTTTTACTTTATCATTTCAGTACCCAAATGAAGGTTTCGTTTCTCCAGGTAATGGGATGGATGAATGTTCAATGTGCAAAAGGTATACAATTATTGGTAAATGTCCAAAAGGTATATGATTATTGATAAATGTGAAAAAGGTATAATTATTGATAAGTGGATCTTGCACAGTACTCATTTCATCCCGTTACCCCACGGAGGGGAATCATCATCATCATATGAGACAATTTAAGTGTGCATGTATTATTATTTTAATATTCATTATTAGGATTTAAGGTTTGCGTGTATGGGATTAATATTATAAGAGGATTTCTTTTCTATGTTTACTAACTGAATCTTTATTTTTAAGAATACTCGCAAATCTTATTAGATTATCTAGCTAGCAATTGATAGAGTCTATATATGGGCGCTAAATAATTAGAAAATCTCTACGCTCGCGCATTTATATATAGAGATGGGGGTTTAGGCCTTCTGTGTCAGAATTCTCTGATGTTCTCTTGGATTGACGTTCAATTGTGAATTGTTTCTTCAATACTGGCATAGGGTGTTGTTGTTCGTCCCATTTAGGTTTAGGCAGGGCTCCCAGTAGGATCATTTCACTTTTGACCGTGGTCCAAGGGAAATAGGAGAATTCCTCTATCGCATGTTTCCCTATTTCGCGCATTTGAGAGAAAGAGTGCCTTCTCTTTCTCCGGAGTCCTGTCGGTCAGTGCTGAGTTCTGGGCCTTGGTTGTTTCAGGACAGAGTGAGTTAATGTTCAAGATGTTAGGAGTTCGTATAGGATGTTGTTAGCTTTCAGGGTTCTTTTTTTTTCAGCATGCATCTTGAACAACGTCGTTCTGTTCCTGAGATGAGCAATCAAGGGGGTTCTTCAGTATTGAATTGACCGGGCTTCCTTCCTAACTCGTGAATGATTATCAGATCAATTAACTCTACTCTATTTTAGTTCGCTATTATATGGCATTGATTAGGCAGGAGGGCAGAGATTAATTGATCTGAGTATGTAATGTGTGTGTGTTCCATTTCCTTTTAATCTTTCCTTGGGTTTGGGGCGCGTTTTCACCGTTTCGTTCCGAATTGATATAATGAAGGCTTACCTGCCTTCCGGGAGTGTCCGCGATTCGCGACCGTCTCAAGAAAGAAGAGGAAGTGCATTTTAGAATTAGATGGCCGTCCCGGTCATAGCTAGTGGGATTAGGTTAGTTTTTAGGATCAAGCCCGGGTGGGAGTGTTGGCTGAGATCGACGAAATGTTTCATGGCATAACTAACTACAGTAGATCTTCTCGTAAGTATAATAAATCACCATAAATAAATCGACTGCTTTAATTAAAAAACTCTTTAATTTTTTACTTTCTTTTACCTCTATATATGTTAATACTAGTCGCGGAGCCCGCCTTAGGCATCATATTTTTTTCTATTTTTACTTTTTATATTAAAAGGCGGAATAATTGAATGTCTTAAACTGAAAAATAAATAAATTTTTTTCTCTCTGAGTGTTTTTATAGAGTGATTTCTGTCAGAATAACTCATTTGAGATAAGAGAGAAGAAAAAAAGACAATCGGCTGCTGCTCCGCAGTCATTTATCGTAAGAAAAAGATAAGTGATGAAATTATTCGAAAGATTTTTCTTTCGAGTCTGTAATAAATAAATTAGCCATCCAACATAGTCGCAATTTCTTTAAAAATTAAACATTAATCAAAAGACATCTCAGTTCCCGCAGTTGAGTTCCCCTTTTATGCTTCTACTTTATTTATTTATTTATTTTTTAAACTATATTCTTCCTGGCTGCATGTGACCACTGGTAGGTCTTCGGACCTTATCCACCCATTAAAAAAAAAAAAAAAATCTGGTGTGACTGGTCGCACAGCACACAACTTTCTCTTACCTTCGGTAATCGAAAGGTGTGAACTGTGCTTGTCACACCAGAATTTTTGTGTTGAGATATATTTAGTTACCGACAGTAGGGTTCATTTGAATTCAAGATGTACAATTTATAAGTATGAAAAAACATTTGTATTTTGTTACCATAGCAACCATAGGAGAAATTCCTATCTTTTCTCTGGAGTGCAAGAGTAAAGTGGTCTTCAGAATATTTCAATGGCAAAATGAGAATATACATTTTAAAGAGCATCTAAAAAATAATTGATTTTTGAATTAAAAAAAAAAATCGTTGGAGCGAATTTTGAGAAAATCGAAAAAAACTGAAAAAGTGCATCAGTAAAGTACTAGTACTCTTTGGTCGATTTTGTTCAAAAGCTTCGTGTCACGTCTTTGTTTTGAAACTCACTATACAGACCCTTGGAAATTGAAGGTAGATAAATAAATCTAAAATGTAGTTTTAATTCCTATTCGCTATAAAGAAATAATCTTCAGATTATGAAGTATAGTGTCAATTATGAATCAAGTTGGTCTGAATAGATGCGATTCGTTCCACTTTAAAGGCAGACATCTTCTATTGATAGAGGGGTTGGTTGCAGGGAATTACGAGCTTAGAGAGAAGGGTAGAAAGATGGAGGGGAGGGGGAGGTAATTACAACGTAAATTAATACTCGTTAGAAAGTTTTTCACCAATATGGCTCTAACCATCAACCAACCACTCTTAGTTTAACTTCTAGTACAAATATTTTATCTTTAATAATGAATTCTCTTTAGATTACGACTTCTCGTTATATTAATTATTCCATCCTGATATACGTAGTAGCTATGTATATAAATCTTTCTAGCCTAATTTGAATTATTTATTATAGGGATATTTTTTTCTTTGTTATCATTAAACAATTGTTTTTTTACTGCCTGACTGGGGGAAAACATTTGATCAAATTAACGCCCCTGGATTTGTTCAAACTCGATTAAAATACTTTTTATTATTAATCGGCCATAGACCTATTAATTTTTTTATAAATTGTAATTTTAGCTCACTTATCTTTTCCCCTGAACTTTAAGTCATTACACAAAAATACTTAAAACCATTTTTCATTAATACCTCGACCTAAAAATTAGGAAAGGACGAATCATTAAAAAAACTGAGACGGTTTAATTTTAATTTTTAATAAATTAATCAATTTTACCGGAAATTAATAAATAATAATAAAAAATTTGCCCTCGGGCTTGGTGTAGTTGGCCTGCCTTCTATACCAAGGGTCGAGGGTTCGTAAAAAGAAAAAAACAGAGATTAAGAGAAAAATTAATGAAACAATAGTGATGTTTTGGTCTTGGTTTCGTATAATCTTCAGGCTCTTAAGTTTAATCAATAATTTCTTAGCAGGGTTATAGATATTTCTCCAATGGCATTAAAAACTACTATGAGTAGTACATGCCAATGGAGAATATATTACTAATATTTACTATTATATTATTAATATTTACTTTTTATAAATAATATTGATTAAACCTGAGTCTGAAGACATTACGAAACCAGGATCGAAATATCACCTTAAATAATTTTGGTCTGATTTTTCAATCTTTATAGAAAGTAAGTAAGGCGAAGATCTGGAGCAATTAATCCAAAAATCCATTAGTGAATTATTCATTAGTAAAGACCGGACAAAAAAGCATAAAAATTCGGAAAAAGTGCTTAAAAAAGCATAAAAATCTTGAATAAAAAGTTGTTAAATAAGCATAAAATTAAAAAAAGCATCTCATAAGCAACTTCTACTCATACCAATGGCGGATACAAAGGGGGGGGGGGTAAAGGAGGTAATTAATTTTAATATAAAATTTTAAAAATTAAAACTTAAAAATGTTATTTATATATATACTGGGTATTCTGGTAAACAAGTACAGAATGCAACTTTAAATTACCGAAAGTGTGCGGCCAGTCCCACCAGATTCCCCCTGCGAAGGTACGCCCCGAGTAAGGGGTCCAGGGGACCCAGGGGGTCCGATCCAGAGTAAGGGGTCCAGGGGGCCCGAGCCAGAGTAGGGAAGGCGTGATTTGCGCAGTTGCCGAAGGATTTGCTTTACATGAACGTTTTTGGTGAATAATGTTTTGAATTATTTTTAAAAATTATATAAATATTCGTAAAATAAGTTCAATTAACCACGAAGGTGAAAAAAGCTTGAAAACTCAAAAAAAAAGCATAAAAAATGCAATCTCAATACACTTAGTTTTTCGTAATTAGTGTATAAATTAAATATCTAATGTTTGCTTATAAAATTGAGCAATAAACATTTTGCTTAAAATCCGGGCTCTATTCAGTAGTGTTGCAACAAGCAACAGAACTCATATTAGGCCTATGTCTCTCTGCTGACATATTTTATTAATCTGAATTTAAAATTAATTACAATTGATCGTAATTTTCAAAGGCCATAAGAGTCTTGCCTATTTTCTTAAAGAAATATTCTCTTTAATTTTATAATTTCCTTAATGGAGTTTTAAAATTAATAAAGAAATAAGCCCGTCTTGTTTTCTTTGAAATTCATTCCTTTAGAAAGAAAGTTTTTTTCTACTTCTTTTTCAAATCAATTTATTATGAAGCCGAAACATCCTGAAAGTCGTTTTGCCCCTTCTCTCAGATAAACTCTTTCCTTTAAAATACAGAATGCCAAAGTATTTCCCTTTTTATTCTAGTAAGACCTACCTCCATCGCGATACACTCTAAGAATAGAGATCCTAAGAGCCGCCGATGTCCATTTCCACTCCACAAAATACCTTCTTCACCAATCTAGACCGCTTTATCTTATCTATATATATTACCTTTAAGTTGCTTAAATCAAATGAGGCTTTAAATAATCTGATCTAATTTTTTAAGTTCAATTTATTCTTTTATTTAATGAATGCTCAAAAACAAAATAGAAAAATTCGGTAATGACTTCCCAAAACTTCGTATATTCTAAAAATCTGGTGTGATTGGTCGCACAGCACACAACTTTCTCTTACCTTTGGTAATCGAAAGTTGTGTTCTGTGCTTGTGACACCAGATTTTTTGTGTTGAGATATATTTAGTTTCCGCCGGTATTTTAGAATTCAAGTTGTAAAATTTATAAACATGGGAAAATATTTATATTTTGTTACCAAAAAGTTCAAAAAGTTTTAAATATGCAACTTTAGGGAGCGTACAAGTATTAGGTAACGCAATTGAGGGGGGAGTCTCGTACAACGTTACGGCAAGGGCGGATCGGGGTTTTTCCGGGGGGGGGGGGTGGGGGGGCCCCCCTTTTTTTTTTTTTAATATAGGGGCTTTTTTAAAAAAAATAAAAAAATTTTTTATAATTTTTTTATATTAAAAAAAAAATTTTTGAAAAAAAAAAGGTTTTTTAGGGGGGGGGATACCCCCCCCCCCCCTATCCGCCCTTGTTACAAGGGGGGAGGGGGTTGAACAACGCGTTACGTAACTGGTATTTTAACGACTTTCCGGTATTTTGCGCAACATAATTGTGACTTTTAGATAAAAATGGCTACTTGAGCTTTACGTAACTTCTAGGGGGGAGGGTCCAGAAAAATGTTACGGCGCTTTACATGGGGGGGGGGGGTCGAAAATCTTCAAAAATTGCGTTACGTAATACTTGTACGCTCCCTTATGCAATATTCACCAAATATGCAAAAATATGCAATTTAGAATTTGAACCCTAGTTCCAAGGGGGTGATTCGGATAGAAAATTGGTTTTCCAGGACGTATGTACATGTTAGCAAATAAAATATGCAATTGCATAGAATCCTGGTTTTACTTATATATAAAATTTCAGCCTCAAATAAGATTTAAACTTTCGACCGTTGGTTCTCGTTGAAACATTTTGTAAATTAAAATTAAATAAACAAATTAAACACTAGGTTATTTGTTTCAAGGATTGATGACAAGGAATTGTCGAAATACGTATCAAGTGTTAATTTTTTAATTAGACTTTTTTGTGGATTTTTTGATTTTTCATTGTTATCTCCTTGGCAATGGAATTTTGATTTTTCATTGTTTTTCCTTTGGAACAGCGAGGGTTCGTCGCTATTCATTCAAAATGGTAGACAAAAGATTTGATCAAATTTTATAAAATTTCAGGGTTTTTATTTAGGCCCCTAATCAAAATTTTAGGCTCCGGTTCGCCTGCGGCGAACCCTCGCTATTCGTTTATTTCCATTGTCAAAGAGAAAACAATGAAAAATCAAAAAATTCACTAAAAAAAGTCTTATTCAAAGGTATTATTAATTAAAAAATTAACACTTGATACGTATTTCGACAATTCCTTGTCATTAATCCTTGAAACAAATAACCTAGTGTTTAATTTGTTTATTTAATTCAGCCTCAAAGCTCAATTTCTTCATGCTTAAAATTGAACACAGACCGACACACACACAGACAGACAGACCATGTCGCGAAAATCACTTTTTTGGATTTAGGGGACCTCAAAACGTGTATATCCATCAAAATCTCGACATCGAATTTTTGACATTCTCTCTCTATATATTAACATATATATAGAGGTAAGAGAAAGTAAAAAAAACAGTATGAATAATGAGAAAAGTAAAAAGTTTATCATTTGTAGCAAGCAAAGGCTCACTTAAAAGTGTCCCATTAAAAAAACAAACCCCTATTCTTCTCTCTCTCTTTCCCTTTCCATCATAGGGTGATTCAACATTTGCCAAGGGCTCTGACTGCCTGCCATTCCCTATCATTCCTATCTCTTGATATTCATTCTCTCTCCCCTATGCCCTTCTGCCCTTTCAATCCAATCCATTAATTACACACATACAACTCATATTCAATTCACTCAGCCTGTTTACATTTCATTCACAATTTAGACATAGATCTGTTTTTTTAAGCCCAATTGAAATAATGTTCCAAGTGGATTTTGATAAAAAGTCACTTATTGCCAGTCATGAAAGCATATTTTTTACTTTTTCTTAACTCTATATGTTACATAGCCTATATATAGATTCATGTAAAAAATTCTATATCAAGATTTTGATGGAAATACATAAATAAATTTTACTTCATGATTTTTAATATATAGTCGGAAACTAAGTATATATGTCGACACAAAAAATTTGGAGTGCTGAGCTACCAGTCCCACGAGATTTTAATTAAAATAATCATTGAAATAATTTGGATCGTCTATTAGTGCAGGCTATCCCCCCCCCTCTCTCCCCTCTTTCTAGGTGGCTCTGTTCCAAAGGTGCAGGGGGGTCAAACTCGGTTTGTTTACATTTTTTTCATTCCAAGGGAGTGACATCATGGAGCTCCTCTTTTTGTAAAAGATCTTTCGGAACAAACCATTTATAAATATTTATATACGGTATATCTATATATATAAAAATGAAATGGGAAAAATGTATGTATGTATGTAAATATGTATGTATATGTTCTATAGAAATCCACAATTTTCAATGAATCCATTTGAAATTAAGTACACATATAGTGTACATGGCTCTGGGAGTAACGTAGTAATAATCTGAATCTCTTCAATATTTTGGAAAATTAATTATAATCAAATTTCTTCAATATTTGAACACAAAATCAACAAGTTGGCTAGGAAATTAGAGAGCGTCTTTTATGCTCTGTGAACCAGCTTCCTACCTGACTATGGGCTGGGGATGGGGGCTACGCAGCAGTTGAAAAACGAAGAGAGGAAGCAGGTGACTGACCCTTTAAACAGTCATAAACAGACCCTTTTGTGTTGTTCCCAATCGGTACCCTCGCCTCGCTTGAATATAAGATCCTTTCTTAACACTTGCATTGCAACAAGAAATATCCCAAATTGGAAATAAACTTGCTTGCTGAAGGCGAGCAAAGGGGTCCAGGGGCGCAGCCCCCTGGCTAGACGGAAAGCCCGCCGAAGGCGGGCTTTGCGACTAGTTATTAATAAAGCAGAATAAATACTTGGGTCTAAATTAGTTTAGTCAGAAACTATAAAATTTGCAAACAAAACAAAATGAATGTGATTATGTGGTTATAGGCAGTCATCAATGCTGCCACATAGAAAAATACAAGCAAGGAGGAGCTTCATGACGTGGACCAATCAAAAACTGTGGCCGGAAATTTTTATTTACTAGTTTCTGGCCAACCTGTGTATTTTAAAGATCTTGCAAAGGTGATAGTCCATTGGCTGAATTTGTGAAACAAATGAATTTCTTTATATTTACCCTTTTTTTTTAATGACACCTGTATGATTTTGTTTTGATTTTTTTATCAAAATTAACGAAAAATGTCTTTCTTCTTTGATTATTTCAAAAACTATTCAGTTTTCGAACTAATATCAACGAATAAAAACTTTTTAAAATAGAGTAATTTATCATAATATAACAAAAAAAAAAAATTAAAAATTTCAAAATTTTTGAAAAAGCTTTTTAGGTAAAATACTACTTCCAGGTGACATATATACTCTAAAAGTTCATAGAAATCTACAATTTTAGTGTAATGAGTATATACCAAATTTCATCGATCTGGCTGCTTTGGTTTTTAAGCAATCGTGTTCCACACACACACACAGACGTAATTCCAAAAGAATATACGAGAAAATGTTAAGGAAGTCATTTCTGATTTATTTTTTTAAACACTCACACTTTTTTCTCATTTACAGTCACACTTACACACACACATGCACTCAGTCTTTTCGGCACCTTAGGCCATATAAGACGATAACCGTTATATATGATAATATCCTCAGATGTCGAAAAAGAATCTTATAGGTCCTACGCTCTTTGTCCCTCTCCCCTCCTCCCTAAAAAAATGTTCCAACGCCAATGTCGCCCCTTCAAAAATCAATAATCTTTTATTGAAATTATAAATTAACAAGAAAATTATTTAAATGGTTGGCATTCATATTATATATTATATGGACCCTGTTATGCATTAGTGTGTCAAGCGCCAAAAATAAAAATTAAAAATTGAGTTAAGCACGGAATATTGTTTCAAATGCTATAATTAAAAGTATTACTTTCTCTTACCTATGTATATATGTAATATATATATAGAGAGAAAGTATTGGATTCATGTCAAAAATTCGATGTCGAGATTTTGATGGATCTTCACGTTTTGAGGTCCCCTGTATCCAAAAAAGTGGTTTTCGCGACATGGTCTGTCTGTGTTTGTGTGTGTGTGTGTGTGTGTGTGTGTGTGTGTGTGTGTGTGTGTGTGTGTGGGTGTGTGTGTGTGTGTGTGTGTTCAATTTTAAGCATGAAGGAATTGAGCTATGAGGCTGAAATTTTATATTTAAGTTAAACACCCCCCGGGACCGGAAAAATAAGCTTTTAATCAAAATCGGCCAAAGAGTACTAGTACTTTACTGATGTACTTTTTCAGTTTTTTTCGATTTTCTCAAAATTTGCTCCAACGATTTTTTTTTTAAATTCAAAAATCAATTAATTTTTAGATTCTCTTTAAAATGTATATTCTCATTTTGCAATTGAAATCTTCTGAAGACCACTTTACTCTTGTATTTCATAGGGAAGATAGGAGAAATGGTTGCCATGGTAACAAAATATAAATATTTTCCCATACTTATAAATTTTACATCTGAATTCATATGTTCCGTACTGTCGGGAACTAAATACATGTCGACACAAAAATCTGGTGTGACAAGCACAGAACACAACTTTCGATTACCGAAGGTAAGAGAAAGTTGTGTGCTGTGCGCCAGTCACACCAGATTTTTTTTTATGAAATATGTCCTAAAAAAATTTATATTTAATGTTACTTGCACAATTGACAACAAAAATTATATGTAATCCAATGAAAACAAAAAACTTTAATGTTAATTTTCTCAAAACTCGGTAGTTGGGGCTTGACACACTATTGCATAACAGGGTCCATATATTCCTCCATTAACCATTTAAAAAAATTCCTAAAGAATATCTAAAAAAAAAAAAAAAAAAAGATACTAAATAGATCTATAAACGAGTATATAGCTATAAAGATGAGGTAGGCAGTAAGCCAAAGCCTCTCACTTGAGAGCAGTGATCGATTCCTTAAGGCAGAAAAGCCCTGAATTGGGCACCACCTGTTTAAGGGTGGAATTTATGGCCCCGAGGGTCGATGACTTATTCAAAGGACCGCCCTTTGTTTTCTATTAATACATTATGAACGTCCAGACAGAAGCACCCCCCCCCCCCCCCATTCCCCCACTCTCTTTCCTCTAAAACAATTAAACAATCATGGACCACTTATCGCCTGGGCTACCCTCTTCATCTTAAATTTAGCAGAAATGATTTGCTTAAATACCTTTTAATTTTGTATTAATTAATTGCTTTAATCAATTTCGCGAGTTTTTTAATTACAATCCAAATTTGGCTTAATATAGGATCATACTAAAGAATTTTTCTGCCCTATTTCAAATAAAATAAAATTTCATTTGACAGTAGTTTAGTTCTACTGTTGAACTGATCAAAACTACACAAGTGCTTGCTGGAAGATAGGCAACCGAAATGGATTTTTTTTAATTAATTGCGCTAGTTATCAAAACTACACAAGTGCTTGCTGGAAGATAGGCAACCGAAATGGATTTTTTAAATTAATTGCGCTAGTTATTTATAACAACTATCCATGCATTGGCGGATTAATGCAATTTTGTCGGGGGGGGGGGGTTTATTTAAGGACTTTGTGGGCATCTATGGCCATTTAGACCCCTTTCCTATTTATTTAAATTGATTGGTAACAAATTCAATTGAAATTAAAGCCCGGAAATCATAATTTCTTTAGATTACTAGTTTTTATAATATTGTGAATTTCTTCTCGGGGGGGGGGGGGCAATCGCCCCCCTCGCCCCCCCCCTTTAATCCGTCCCTGTATCCATGAGTGGTTAAGTCTAGAGGGGTTCTGGAGTAAATCGTCCAAAAATCAGTATTTTTTTCTTTCTCTTACTCTATATATGAAATATATAGAGATTTTTCTGTTATATACTTTTGTAATCTATGATTGTAAAAAAAAATCGAAGGGCTGAATGGCTTCAAGCTACAGCCGAGAAATAAAGAAAAAAAAAGTCCCCTGAGTCCAAAAAAGTGGGTCCCGCAAATTGGTCTGTCTGTATGTGTATATGTGTGTATGACGATTTTAAGCATGAAGGAACCAGAGATAAGGTTAAAAATTTGAATTTATTACTTTTGTAAGTTATTTTGGTGGCCGGGGAGGGGGAGGCTGGCAAGGGAGGAGAGGAAGTCACCACAATCGTTGCAATTGATTGCCCAGGCATTCTCCATTGTGGTAGGTAGCTAAAAGGGGTAGCAGGGATAAAATATGTCGATGTGACGATTCTCAAACATTTATTACTAATTGTGGTTTTTTTTAAATTAAATCTTAAGAAAATTATTAACTTTATAGATCAAAGTTTGATCAAAGAGTCCCCTCCTTCCAAGATGTATCGATAACGAGGTCATCAAAAATGATTACTAGCTTGCTGATTTTTTTACTGTTGCTTAGTTAATACCTGGTATTTATATAATTTAAAAGCTACATTGTCCTACAAATTGTGGGGTATGCTATCCCGGTCCTAAATTGTTAATATCACAAGACCATTTATCTCATTACTAACCGTAGGACAAAAATATGACATAATAGCTTAGTGTGTTCTCTGTCCAAATGAAACAATGTCCTACATGAAAACAGGTATGTATCACTAGTCCGGGCAAGAATTGTCATTTTCATTTTTCTATTTGTAACATGACATAAAATTGGAGTTTTTACAAAGCAAATTACACAAAAATAAAAAAGCCCACAGTTAGTAATACATTTTTGAGAATCGTCAAATTGACATATTTTAACCCTGCTACACCTGTTAGCTACCACAATCGTTTGTAAGAGAAAAAGTTGGGCGTCTCATCAAAATGAACTCACCGAAAATTAGCTTGATAATAATAAATTGTAAAAATGGGCCCGGGATACTGGACTAATATGTTTGATATAAAATAAAAAAAATCACAAAAGATTTATTTTATTATTTCTATTTTACTTTAAATTGCTAATATCTCAAAACTCTGTCCGTGTGACTTATGACTCTATCCTACAGATCTCAACAAATATTGATATATATGCTCTATACATATTTATACATGTTAAATACATAGACCTATATTGTATTAATGTTTATTTATCTAAATGCAAAGTTCTCTCTCTAAAGAGGATTGGTTTTCTTTCAGATGTCTCTCAGTAGAAATCCTTTCTTTTTGAAATCGTCAATCCATCTTTTAGGTGCATGTCCAATTGAGCGTTTAATAGTAAATAAATATTCCCTAAGAGTTACATATTAGACTAATGAAATTACTAGTACCTGTGTCTAGTTATATGAAAGTCTTTTTTTTTATTAATATATGTCTGAGATTTTAAATTAGCTTAAACATTAATTAAGAAATTAATGATTTAAAGAGAGATAATTGCAAATTAACAGTCGTAAACGGATTATAAGAAAGCCCTGAGGAATCACATATATTTCCCTTGTCCAGTAAAAGTTTAGGGCTGTTAATAGGGGGTTGGTTTGCTGGCTCCTTGCTTGCTTGCCTTTAGTGCCAAATTCCTTCTGTTTTTGCATTCTCATCCGGAACACTCCGACAAGTTGTATCACTTTCTTTTTTCTTTTTATACTGGGTGACAAAAAAAGGGTATTCATTTTATTTATCTCTTTAAGATAAAAATGAAATTTTGATCGAAGAAAAAATTTTTTATTTTCTTTTTCAATTACACTGCTCGGCAAGAAAAAAAAGCCCCGAAATAATTCCTTCAGATTCTTAAGTAAAATGGCCTCCTGAATCCTAATATGACTTCCGTTTTCCCCTACCAAGTACCGTTTTCGGAGGACAACCCCTACTTATTTCTACCCATTTTCGTTAATCTTAGGGCCATGAATTAAATTTGGAGGTATAAAAAATAATATTTTGGCCTTAACATTACTTTAGAAGGTCTAGAGAGGTGAAAAGTTCGAAAACATGAACATTTGGCTCCAAGGGGGGATGTGGGGAGGATTTTGTCCCTCAAATTGCAAAAAAAAAAAAAAAAAAAAAAACATTAATGATCGATTTTTTCTGTTTTTTTTTTCTTCAGTTTTTTCACTGCTTTTCTACATATTCCAGCTAGCAGGCCTGGGTTAAGGTTTGCTCAGGGATTTGACATGGGGCGCGGCGGAAAAATTCTGATATATTAAGGGCGCCGGGAACTGAAAAAGTTTGGGAACCCCTGCTTTATATTTAACTCAGAAAGACCCACTGACAGACATGTTGCGAAAACGACTTTTTTTGTACTCAGGGGACCTCAAAACATGTATTTCTATCTGTGCAAAAGTCATACCCCTAATATACATACTGTATTTAGGTAAGAGAAAGTAAAAATGGCAATTTTTTATCCAGAAAATTATTACTTTCTCTTACCCTATATATGAAATATATAGAGAGAGAAAGTATTTTGACATATTTTATTAATTTATAAACATTATTTTGTTCATTTAAATAAGTAAACGGTACAAATAAAAAACAAATAGGGTTGGTCGCTAATGCAATTTAAATAAATTGTCGCATGAGACGGGATGCGAACCACCGACTCTTGGTACAAATGGCCCGCACGCTAACCACTACACCAAGGCCCGAGGGCTGTGTTGGTTGTTTGCAATTGAAAGAAACGTAGAGAACGTGGGGGAGGGGATCACCCACGCAACTCGCTCGCTCGGACTCCATTGAGAGTTATAGACAGCAAGTCTCTGAAGAGAGAGAGCGGAAAGGCTAAAAAGGGGAAGCGCCAAATATCTTCCTCCAACACTTGCTGCCTTTTAGATTCTTTTTCTAATCCTTTATTTGGAATAAACCAATATAAAAAGTATCTAATTTCATTTGTTTTTAAATCTTGATTTATTGTTCTAATATTAGGACAAATTAGTTCTTTAATAATTGTTTATCAAGTAGCAGTTACATTTAAAACATTTAGCTCTAAAGATAAGCCAAGCACGAAACGTCAAAGTTGATTTATCTTTTTTTTTTTAACCCCATCATCCCGGGTGTTTTTTTATCACTTTTAATCTTAAATAATATTGAAATATTCATATTTGCTTTCTAATATTTCTTCATTTTTGATTTATTTATACTATTTTATTATTCATCTTCTTTTATAAAAATATACTAACAAACTCACAGATAAAGAGAGCAAATAAAATCCTCTCTCAAAATATACAAACTTCTATTCTTTCACTTTCACTCTTTAAGTAAATAAATATTTCTGCAAAACGAAATTATTTTTCAAACATATTCAATCAAATATTTGCTTAGGTTTGAACATTATCAATACTTGATAATTTGATATAAAATTTTGTCTTGATGCAGAGTCGGCTCCATTAACACAATTTAGGGGATATATAAATAATTTGGAGTAACTCGTTTAGATCGCCATAAGCGGGCGGCGAGCCTAGTAAAAATAATATTTTTCACTTATCAATTTTAATTGAGATTCTTTATTCATCACCTTCTTCATTTCATGTTTTCTTTTGGACATGTACATGTCCATCCTTGCGATTTTCTTTACTTAATTAGTATAGTTTTTGAATAATTTCCTACATAATATAACGTGATCTCCGTTTATTCAGTCGAGGATGGAGACTAGTCGTTTTAAAAACACTTTTATATAAAACTTTTGGCACTAATTAATAAGGTGGAGCGAAAAAGTACGATTTTTCACTTTTTTTTTGAAATCGAAAACGGCCGGGGGCGGAAAAGTTGTTACATGTTATAACTAACAATAAGATAACCTGAAATTTTTATGAAAATGGGATGATATCTTGTAGTACCACGCATAGGCGTAGCCAGAAATTTTCGATGGGGGGGTTCAGGATTTCCTCTCCCCCCCCCCCCCCGATTAATGGGGCAGTATAAGGTGTCTAATGAAATATATGACTAGCCAATCCGCCCTCCTGGACCCCCTCGGATTGGCTCGGGCCCGCCCTTTCTTAATTAAGTGCCCCAATTTTTCATTCATCTCGTTTCAGGCAATAAAAAAAATCTTACCCTATATATGAAATATATATAGAGAGAAAGTATTGTTTATTTATCTATATTTATTTCATTTCACTGCTTTAAGTGGGTTCAGGAGCGACGTCTAAACGTACTTTAAAAAAAAAACTAGATTATTATAAGGAATTTTTCAATGCGGTTTTTTTTTAAATAAATTAAATTCATAAGAGATTATTGGGACATCGAGCTATAATTTTTTTAATGACTTATTAAAAATTATCGTAATTAATTTTTTTGTTATCAAGCAAATACAAAAAAACAATCTGCCCCAATAATCTTTAATTTTTTTTAAATTTAAAAATGAATTTATTGTTATTATTAATCACATATTAATTAAGAAATTTTTAAACTAAGATTGGTAGATATATTTAAAATTTATCTGTCAAATAGTTAATCACTCTTGCAAAAGATGGCAGGCTAGTCTAACAACCGATATAGAATTAGCCTATATATGGCCTATATTTATATATTTTTATGCTTTTATAAAAGATACATAATATATAATAACATTTATAAAGTATTTATTATTAAAAGATCAATGTAAATCAACCAAATCCATTAAATGATTAGCTACCATGCTGACATCTCTTGGCAAATTTTCGTAAAAGGTGTTGTTTTTTGGCTTACTTTTGAAGACACACAACGCCCTCTTCTCGGGAAAAACATGCGTAACTTCTACCTCCTGAACTCCCTTAAGCGAAACTCTAATAAGGAAAAAAAATAAAATAAAAAATAAATAAATAAAATAAAAAACAATGTAGAAAGGCCAAATAAATGCTATTTTACAAAGCCCCATACAGGAAATGAAATCGTGCCAAGATTTCAACTAAGTGGTCACGTGACTCAAAAAATGTTACTCAACTATTATATATAGCTAAATAAAAAATTTAAAAAAATATCTGTTGAATGGAATTAGCCAAGTGGAGGAGATAATCATTCATTATATACTCATTTAGAGATGACTATAAAAATAAAAAATCTGGTGTGACTGGCGCACAGCACACAACTTTCTCTTACCTTCGGTAATCGAAAGTTGTGTTCTGTGCTTGTCACACCAGATTTTTCGTGTCGAAATATATTTAGTTCCCGACAGTACGGTACATTTGAATTCAGATGTAAAATTTATAAGTATGGGAAAATATTTATATTTTGTTACCATGGCAACCATTTTTCCTATCTTTCCTATGAAACACAAGAGTAAAGTGGTCTTCAGAAGATTTCAATCGCAAAATGAGAATATACATTTTAAAGAGCATCTAAAAAATAATTGATTTTTGAATTTAAAAAAAAATCGTTGGAGCAAATTTTGAGAAAATCGAAAAAAACTGAAAAAGTACATCAGTAAAGTACTAGTACTCTTTGGCCGATTTTGATTAAAAGCTTATTTTTCCGGTCCCGGGGGGTGTTTAACTTAAATATAAAATTTCAACCTCGTAGCTCAATTCCTTCATGCTTAAAATTGAACACACACCCACCCACCCACCCACACACCCACCCACCCACCCACCCACCCACCCACAGACAGACCATGTCGCGAAAACCACTTTTTTGGATTCAGGGGACCTCAAAACGTGAAGATCCATCAAAATCTCGACATCGAATTTTTGACATGAATCCAATACTTTCTCTCATATATATATTACATATATACATAGGTAAGAGAAAGTAATAACAAGAAGATTGAATTTTTCACCCTCTCACGTCCCTTAGGGGACTAATTGGTGACAAATGTGATGGAACTTTTGGTTACGAGTTGAAAATGAAACGCATGTCTATCAAATGGAGGATGAAGAGAGAGAGGATCATTTTGATGATGCTGATGATAATTGTTTGAGGAATCGTTGCGGCCAGCCATAAAGCCCCTTCAGCCAGCCCTTCAGCCTTTCAGCCCTATTGCAAAACTTCAGGGGTTTCTTCTCCCCTGGCTGGTTGGTTGGTTTCCTTCCTACTTGTTGATAGGCGCGAGGCGTGCTTTGCGAACAAACTGTGCAAAGCCTCCCCCTCCTCGCTCTCCTCAAAAATAAAAAAACAACCCTAAGCCTTGCAATTTCTTTCACTTTTTTTTAATTATTTGTTCGTTTTAAGATGCTATTCATTAATTAATGTCTAATGTTGAAAGCCAAAAAAAAAAAAAAACATGTATTAATAGATACAGGGATGGACAAACCCACAAGCGGGCGCAATTAGTCTAATATTATCGTGACATGAATTATTTATGTTAAATGTTAAAAATTTGAGAATTTATTTAGGCCTTGTTTTTAATTTACCGTCATTTTCTGCTGCGGTGTATACATATAATCTTAATTATCAGCCTACAGACAATATAATAAATTAAAATTATTTATGAATTTATTTTGAACTAATCCCCCGCGAACTTTTTTTTCGCCCTGGCCCGAAAGGGCTCTCCTCAACAGCAAGCAAATCCAAAAGACAAATCATTTCGACTATCAACACACAAACCGACACCACCATGGGCGTAATTAGGGGGGTGCCGGGGGGAGCTGGGCTCCCCCAGAAGGCTCGTGCCCCCCCCCCCCCCCCCCCAGAAAGCTCCTTGGCCCAAGAAAAATTGAGAAAATATGGGACTTTCTAGGCTCACTGGAGGTTAGCCGGTCCCATGCCCCCCCCCCCCCACCCCAGCCAAATTCTCCAGTTACGTCCATGGCACCACACAACCCAACACATCTCAAAAGGAAACACAAGCCTCGGAAACATCCAGCAACACGACGACTTGGCAGATTGAGGCCCCGAAGTCAACCAACCTAAACTAAACACAGACATGATCACACAAACACCCAATCTAAATCCGCATTTATATTTTTCTCTTCTTGAGCTTCTCATTCACACTCACACTCACACACAACATTCACCCAGTCTTTTCGGCAACTCAGGCCATATAAAATTTGACGATATCCGTTATTGATTAATATACAAATTGAGGGTCCAAGCATTCTTATTTAAGTCATTTGGTATCTAAATGACTTAAATAAAATCATCGGACTGCCTGGGGTCCGAACCCGCGACTTTGGGTTACGAGGTTAGCACGCTAACCCCTACACCAAGCCCGTGGACCTTCTTGAGCTTAGGATACTTTACATACTCTGGGCCGAAAATTATTTATTTATTTTTTTTACTATTTAAATTACACCTCATAAACATTTATGCATTATATGTATGTTTTGATATATTAATTCTTCAAAAATATATTTTAATATTTAATTTTTTTATTATTTATTATTATAATAGTGGTATTTTAATTATTTAATTAAATTTTATTAATATTAAAATTCCTGATCAAAAGTTATTGTCTTCATGTAGCTTCTTATCTCTTTTCTAAACTCTATGCCTTCATATTTACTCTTTGCTCTTTTTCTATACTCGTTGCTTCAAGTTGAATTGGTCTTGTGATATTCTGACGTTTAATTTTTTTTTGTGTTGTGTTCTCTCCTTGTCTTCAATATTCTCATCGAAATTTTCTTCTCAAATGTGTGAGTAGCATTCATAAATAAATAAATATTAATATTTTAATAAAATATATTGGTAGATATAATTATTAGTAAGATTAATTTTGATAACTGACAGCACTCATCCGTAGACAGATTCATTCCATACAAATACACAACAGAATTCCTTAATTATATTATTAAATAATTAGTACAAATTTAAAATTATATAATTCCTGATTTATTATGTCATGAATTTACGATCGTATATATTTTTAATATAATTTAGGGCTATAAACATACAACACACACCTTCACAGAAACCTAATCAATTTTCTTAAATTTTTGAATTAATAAATTTTTTTATCTAGGAATTGAATGTGGGGAAATGATAAACTGACTCATCAGAAAAATATTTGCATGCATTTATCGAAAATACCATTATTATTTACTAAATATAATATTTTGAGGCCTCTAATGATTTTATCATGAGAGCTTTCAAACAATTTTTTTTTTTAATTTACTGGTGGTATATATTTTATTATCAATCTTATTTTATTATTTAATTAATAGCCTATTTGTTATTTTCTTTTTAAAGAGACTCATTCATTTGAACTTAACTTTTCTGCATTGTTTTAACTTAAACCAAATCACTTCATCATCATATAAATTTATATATCTATCCTCTATGATTATATGTTGATGAAATAGTAGGCACCCATGAAAATGGGATTTTTTGAATATTTATAAATATTAAGCTTAACTTTGATAACTTCTAGGTTTAATATTAAAGCAGCAACATGCGTTTTCTTATATGATTATTTCATTGTTTTATTTTTACTTTTTTTTTTTTTTTTACAAAACACAATCACTCTATTATATTATTTAAATAATTACATAATTCTTGATTAATTGTAGGCACCCAGGAAAATGGGATTTTTTTATGTGTTGTGAATTTTTTGAAAATTCATATATCTAAGCTTAGTGATTATTTAATTTTATTAATGTAATGTGTAATTTAATTTTTTTAGGTGCAGTGTGAGTCAATATTTTTAAACCCCCCCAAGTGTTGTTTAGTGATTGTTTCATTGGTTTTTTTTTAATAGGCTATGAAAAATTTTTTATAGCAACTTGTGTTGTACAAGAGATTTCCATCTTTTTTTTTATAAAAACAATGAAATAATCACATGAGAAAACTTAATTAATAAAAATTCTCTCGACTATCTTTATTTCCTTGGCTTTGTTCATTGGTTTATACTTTTTTTGTTAACTCTTCTTCTTTGGCTTGATGCATCTTAAAGTTGGAAAAAAATGGACTTGGGAAGCCTCTTTAAGACTAGTTGAAGTGATATTTTTTAGAAAATAAATCATAACTCTCTTTGTTTTCAACATATCAAGCTGAAATTTGAGAAAGAAATATTCAGAAAGAGATTCAGATTTAGAAAAAAAATAAATTAATCATTAATTTTTATATTAACCCCCCTCCCCCTCCCCCCCCCCCAAAAAAAAACTACCAAAAATCAACTATTTTTACTTTCTCTTACCTCTATATATATGTTAATATATATATAGAGAGAAAGTATTGGATTCATGTCAAAAATTCGATGTCGAGATTTTGATAGATATACACGTTTTGAAGTCCCTTGAATTAAAAAAAAGTGGTTTTCGCGACACGGTCTTCTGTCTGTGAACAAAATATCTCAAGAACGCAAAGAGCTACGAGATTGAAATTTTACACCCCCATGGGACGTGACACTAAGCTTTTGAACGAAATCGGTCAAAGAGTACTAGTACTTTGGTGATGCACTTTTTCAGTTTTTTTCAATTTTCTCAAAATTCGCTCCAACGATTTTGATTAAAATTCAAATATCAATTATTTTTTAGATGCTCTTTAAAATGTATATTCATTCTCCTTACTCATAGCTCTATACACTTTATCAAGTCTTTCTCTAACTTTTTTAAGCCATCTAAAAAGTAAGATATCGGAAGGTCAAGGGCGGATTCAGAGGTTTTACTCGGGGGGGGGGGTAATCTGGCGGGACTCGTCGCACAGCACACTAATTTTTCTTAATTTCGGTAATTTAAAGGCGTATTCTCTACTTGTTTGCCAGAATATAAATACAAATCAAATTTTTAAGTATCTATATATTTTTTTTTTTTTTTATTTTATTTATTTATTTATTTACTTATCAAAATACAAAATCAATTACAAAAAAATAGTCTACATTCTATCAAACATGATAAATTTAAATAAATATAGCCACCATTACCCTTTTTTGGGTTTTTGGTTTCATCCTTCTTGGATTCTTCTTTCTTCCTCCTCCTCTTCTCTTGTTCTCTCTATTCTTCTTATTAATTCTATCATCCCATCATCTATTTCTTCCGTCAGTCCTTTCCACCATTCTTTCATTTCTCTTCCTATTTTCCTCTCGAATTCGCTGCAATTCTCGCAATGTTGCGCTGTTTCTTTCTCCTTCTCACATCCCCTGCACATTTTTCCTCCTCTGTCTTCTCTCCCCCTCCATATATTCCCACATCTTGCTCGCGCCCAGAGTTTTTTGGTTTCTTCTTGCCATTTATTATTTCGCCAATAGGTTGACATCTCTATACTATTTTTTATTTTTTTATAATAATGGCAGTAATTCGATGTGTCCACCTTTGCCCAGTCGTTTTGGACAATTTGTTCAAGGTCCGTTCTCAACATTTCCTCCATTATTGAGATCATCTTTTGACGGTCTATATATCTATATATATAATTCACTAAAGTCCGTCTGTCTGTCCGTTTGGCTGTCTGTCCGTCTGTCTGTCACACTCTATTTAGGCAACTTCCCGTTGGAATTTTGAAATTAAATTTTTTAGGCATAAAGAGGACCTTCTCGGGATTACAGGAAAATTATTTTCATCCCGAAATTCCCATAACTTTTTGAGTTATTAATTTTTTAAAGTTACGATTTCTCACATAGGAAATGTATAGAGAAATATTTATGTATTCTTTTCATTTGTGTATTCCATGAATGTAAACAAATTCTCAAGCAGGCAATGGATTAGAATACGTAGTAATACTTTTCTTTTCATAATTAAGAAGAAAAGGCGAGGCTCCGCTGCAGGCGGGCCCGAGCCAGCTGGAGGGGGGGTCTAGGGGGGCGAAGCCTCCCGGCTAGTTAATTTTTAAAATTTTACATTAAAAATAAATTTTTTTTTCGAAAAAAAGTTTTTTTTTAATCTCGGGGGGGGGGGGGGGTAATTACCCCTTTACCCCTCCCTCCCTTGAATCCGCCCTTGCCTAGAGTCGAGGTGAAATCAAAAAATGCGCCTCGCTTTTCTGATTTATATAAAAGCCAGTATATATGAAACAAATAAAATTCTGTAGGGGTTTTATTTAAGTGAAAATATTTCCTCGCTTTTATATAAATCAGAAAAGCGAGGCGCATTTTTTTGATTTCATCTCGACTCTAGGCAATAATGCGAGGCGCCCCTTTTTGCATCTCCGATGTTTTTGGATGAGATATATTTAACCAGACCGTATGTTTTTCGTTGGTGGGCCAAGGGAATTTATTTATTTTTTTTCCTTTTGTTTTATTTGTTGTTATTATATTTGAATTTGTATTGTGTTTGTTGGACATAGCCACCGAGGGCTGGTGCCTCCAAGAAGGTCGTAATAAATTTATTTATTTATTTATAACTTAACCCTACTGCCCTAAAGGCTTTGGTGCTTATCGTGTTAGAGCAGACCCAGATGTCTGTCCCCCTCCTGGTTTAAAAAACGACGGACAATTGAGAGATTTTTTTCACTTTGTTAGTAATTTTCACAGTTAACTTGCATATGAGGGGAAGTGAGTAAGTCGAGGATCAAGTGGCTTGGTAGGTACAATGGGTAGCATGCCCCAGAAAGGCTGGTTTCGATTCACTGGGGTCATTAGCCCAGTCTTGTTAAAAAAATTTTACTATTAATATTGATAACAAAATGAACGATTGTAGTTTTGTAAGTTTGGATATTCGGGGATCCATTCTAACCTAGATTAGCTTGGCAGAAAGTGGCCGTTGTCTCTTTTGATTAACCCCTGTTTCTTTATTAATTTCGGTCTATTCTCGGTCTGTATGCAGATTTGATGATTTCAAAACGCCACTAAATTGCTGGCTACATCAGCAAAGGAACCTCAACTTGTGCATAATTTGGTTTCTAGGTTTTCTAGCCAAACCGCATGGCAAATGTAGCAAGCGCTATAAATTCTTTAATAAATTCAAGTCAACATTTGATTGAATTTCCAACACTTATGTTAATTCAATGAAATTGTTCTTGTATTGAAAGGGAATAGTAGGATTAACTAAAATAAACTCATCTTCATAAAGATTGTCATTTTTTAATTAAGAGTAAATTTACTGTTTCATAGTGTTAATTGAAAATTGATAATAAAAATATGAGGTCAAATTCGAAGCAGTGAGTTTAATCACTCTGCATACTCTTTTAAATATTAAGGATTAGATAGCTATATAAATTTCTAATCCCGGTTTCTGGAACGTTAGATATTGAACCAATTGCCTTTCCACTACGATGACCTGTCTCCCTCCCCTCCCCCTCCCGTGGCCGTCACGAGTTGTTGACAAATGTCAATAATGATAGGCAGCCAAAAGGGCGCGGGTTACGATCCCAGACAGTCCGATGAATTTATTTAAATCATTTGGGATACAAAATGATATAAATAAATATATCTGGACCCTATAATATATATATATTCTAAATACTGTGTATCGTTAAAAGTCTATATGGCCCAAGAAGCCGACAAGACTTGAAAAATCTGGTGTGACTGGCGCACAGCACACAACTTTCTCTTACCCTTCGATATCTGGTCACAACATATTTTTTATGTTGAGATATATTTAGTTGTTCTTAGCACTTAAGTTCCAAACTTGACCACCCGATTCATAGATGGCGCTGAGCTACGAATGCTTCCACATCAGTAAAGTGTTCTTTAAACGATTTCCACGAAAAATTTCATTGATATACTTTTTAAAGAGCAACTGAAAAATAATTCATTTATGAATTTTAAACAAAATCCTTGAAGCGAATTTTGAGATATTCAAAAAAACTGAAAAAGTACATCAGTAAATACTAGTACTTTTTGGCGGATTTTGTTCAAAAGCTTATTTTCACGCCTCAGGTGGGATGCCAAACCTAAATATAAAATTCCAACCTTGTAGCTCCTATTTTTACTTTCTCTTACCCTATATATGAAATATATAGAGAGAAAGTATTCGATTCATGTCAAAAATTCGATGTCGATATTTTTTTTTAAAGATTTTAAAACAATTTTTTTATTAAGTTAGAAAATGAATCCATTGGATTTCTTTAATGGAATAGAATTGGTTCCCTGGATCCTTTATATTTTTATGAACATGAAAAAAAAAAAGATTTTACGATTATCTTTCTCTCTCTTTCGGTTTTTCTTTCTTTTCTCTTGTTCTATAAAATCTTTCAATAAAATTTATACTTCACTATCTTCCTATACGAATGTGAAAATATTTTGTTTAGATAGAAAACATATCATTGATATATGTGAATCTAGCCAAAATATTATGCACAAAAAAAAGGTCAAAGAAAAATGCCACTTAGGAAAAATTTTGTAAGCTATTATAATTGTGTATCAAAATAATTATTCGAGAAATTTTGTCTATTATTTCACTTATGCCATGTTCATTTAGTTAGTTCTAGGCACTCTAAATACACCTTTAAAAAAAAACACACACACATATCATTCACACTCACATATCCACACAGTCTTTTCGGCAACTTAGGCCATGTAAGACTTTTTACGAACCGTTATTTATGAATATGTCTATTGGAGGAGGATTTTATTTAAGCCATTTGATATCCAAATGCCTTAAATAAAATCATCGGATTATCTGGGATTCGGAGGTTCCGAACCAAAAATACGCTACCAACTACACCAAGCCCAAGGGCTGCTCCTATTAATCTTTAGGCATCTACGTTTATATTTATTGATTATATCGTAACAAATAGCCTATTTATAATTTAAACAGAGCAGTCGAGACGAGATAAAATCTGAAAATAAAATTATTTACGAGTATCACTTATATACTAAACCTTATCAACGTTATATAGTTTCAAAAAATTTTATTTATTACAAATGTGACACTCCTAATTTAGATTCTTCTTCAATATGAATTTAGACAAAATATTTTTTAACTTAAATCAGTTTTGTGCATTTGAGAATATCTCCCCTTTAACTTTAAAGTTGTTGCAAGTAAAAATAAATCTCTCCTCAAAAATTTCGAATTTATTTTTGTCTGGCCCAAATGTAATTCTAAAGCCCTCTAAAATTCTCTATTTTCTTTAATCCAACTCACACCTTTAGAAAAATGAGAATCATTTCATAATATCTCTTCCAAATGATAGAGCAACAATATTTATTTTCTGCTTCTTGTTCTCACCCCCTCTCCTTCATCCCTCCACGTTCCTGGATCGTTGTAGCTTTCCTGGTGAGAGGAGGGAGGGAAACTGGCCTCCCACTTTGGTAATCCGAGATCTAAACAAAATAAAAAGATTGAATTGTTTACATAAAATAAAATAATTGAAGAAACGCCTAGAATGTCTAGAGCTCGCTTTTCAGTAAAGAGAATATGGTTGCATATATATCAGGGGTTCCCGTTATTTCTTTTTCAAGCAGATGTTTTTTCTATTTATATATATATATACAGTATATTTTTTTTTTTGACATCTGAGATCATTTAGAATTAATATAAATTTACTAATAATAATATTTATTCAATTTAGTTGACATCCTATAAAATTCTAATATGTTTGTCGTTTTTCACTAAATTGAATATACAATAGAAATAAGAGAGAATAATTTAACGCATTCAGTTATTCTTCTTGTTTATCTAAATTAAATCGTTAAATAATTTAAATAAAATGGTGAGAAGGTTGCAGCAAAGTGTGAATGAAATTTTCTATCGCCGGCGTTTTGCATTTCTGTCCCGCGCTTCCTCAGAGGTAGCTTTTGAACAAAGACAAAAAGTACTACTACTTTACTGAAGTACTTTTTCAGTTTTTTTTTTTTTTTTTCTCAAAATTGGCTCAAACGATTTTGAATAAAATTCATAAATCAACTATTTTTTAGATGCTTTAAAAAGCATATTAATAAGCAGCGGCGTAACTAGCCTTTGAGGGCGGAGGGGGCGATGGTCAACTGGGGCGCCGTTTTTCGAGATTTTTTTTTTTTGTTCGTTCGAGCTTTTTTTGTGTAATTTTTCTCCGAATTTGTGATATAAAATGAATTTATTATGAAATTTCAAAAAAAGCCGGAGATTTTGGCAAAAAGTGGAGATTTCGGGAAAAAAGCCGAGATTTAGGTAAAAAGCCGGAAAGTCGGATGCGTGAGGGGCGCAAAAGGCTTGATGCGCCTGGGGCGGGGGGGGGCGAGCGCCCCCCTTCGCCCCCACCTGGATACGCTACTGTTAATAAGTTCTTTCCTAAAACGTGTTTGAAGTACACTTTACTTATGTAGTATTTCAGATTTTTCCGAATTTTTATTATTGATAGTTGTATTTAGTATATCTTACCTCACTAACATCTTGAGGAGAGATTTGATCAGTGAAGCTAGTACAATTTTTTCACCTAATGTAACTCGTTTATAAGATGGGAAGTGTCTGTATAATATTTATTAATATTTTGTAATAAAGACAATGCCCAAAGATCTGCACTTGAGAAATCCGTTCTAAACATATGTAAAATTTGCGATTGGGAGCCCTTAAAGTGAAATGAAACGATAACCGAAGTCTCCCTTTGATGTCGGTCACAGCAGCTGATCCTCTTGACCTGGCCCTAGCAGATAAGAAATGGCCCTTGACCTGAGCTCCTTAGGCCCTATTCCATTCCTCACGGAGGGTGTCTTGGCCAATCAGCGACTTTTGCGGATGATGAGTCGCCCATCCCACTTGGAGGAATCCCCCTGGGGGTCCAAAAGCCTCGCCTGTCCAACTTAATCATTGTTCTATGTGGGAGGCCACGGGTCAGTAATTTGATTGGACTTATTATAGCCAGTAGGCTTAATTTCTTTCTTGAGCTAACAAATGGCGTCACTAATATACGAATAGGGATCATTCCATGAAAAATGTGTTTTTGTTGTTTATCTAATTTGAGAGGCTGAAATTAGTCACTTTTTTTTATGACAAATTTTGCAATTTCCTCTATGTGTTTCAATCATCACTGGCTTGAATTCCTTTCTTTATAAAAGCCAACTATTGATCATCTGCCAACTCACTGGATTCATGAAGAAATGTATTTTGAAAGAACTAAATTCTAAGATTTAAAAATTTTTTCTTTATTCTTAAAACATATAGGTCTAATTATTTTTAATGTGTTTATTTTTAAACGTTAAAATTATATTTAATTTTGCTTTGGCGAACTTTGCCACTGGCCAGGGGGCTGAGCTTCCCTGAACCCAAAATTTCTTCTTCGCCGAGCAAATGCATCAAATTTATTCTTGCTCACTGTTTGGAAATTTTAAATTTCCCTCTCTGACTTAAAGTTTTAAATTTCCTCTCTCTGTCTCCACTTTCTCTGACTCTGACCAATCACCCAGAGAGAGTGGTAAACAGGTAGTCAATGGCTAGCGCTTTATATTATATATGGTAATGAATTTGCTAACACAAAATCGACGTATACATTTTGTTCGGGCCCCTGCCATACTTTTTAAAATGAACATCCTTATAGCCAGAAGAGTATCTGGTGTGACAAGCACAGAACGCAACTTTTGATTACCGAGGGTAAGAGAAAGTTGTGTGCTGTGCTAATTACACCAGATTTTTTTGTACCGACATATATTTAGTTTCCGACATGTACGATACATTCGAGAGATGTAAAATTTATAAGTATGGGAAAATATTTATATTTGTTACAATAACAATCACTTCTCCTATCATCCTGTGAAGTACAAGAGTGAAATGGTCTTCAGGAGATTTCAATGGCAAAATGAGAATATGCATTTTAAAGAGCATCTAAAAAAATAATTGATTTTTGAATTTTAATCAAAATCGTTGGAGCGAATTTTGAGAAAATCGGAAAAAAATCTGGAAAAGTGCACCAGTAAAGTACTAGTAGTCTCTCTTTTTTGTTCAAAAGCTTCGTGTCCCGACACATGGGGGTGCCTAACTTACCCGTAAATATAAAATTTCAACTTCCTAGCTCTTTTCATTCTTGAGATATTTTGTTCAAACACACAATTTAAAGCATGAAGGAATTGAGTTACGAGGTTGAAATTTTATATAATTATATTTAAGTTAAGCACCGCCGTGGAGCGTGAAAATAAGCTTTAAAAAAAAGCAAAGAGTACTACTGAAAATTCGCACCAACGATTTTGTTTAAAATTAATAAATCAATTATTTTTTAGATGTTCTTTAAAATGTATATTCTCATTTCGACCTTGAAATATTTTGAAGCACTTGTACTTTATAGGAAAAGATAGGAGAAATGGTTGCCGTGGTAACAGAATATAAGTTTTCTGTTTTATAAATTTTACATTTCGAATTCAAATGTACCGTATTGTTTATATGTATTTAACTTGCTACTCTATTATTTTTTACTATTTTATTTATATGTATATAACTTGCTACTCTATTATTTTTACTATGTTATTTATATGTATATAACTTGCTACTCTATTATTTTTACTATGTTATTTATATGTATATAACTTGCTACTCTATTATTTTTTACTATTTTATTTATATGTAAATAACTTGCTACTCTATTATTTTTACTATGTTATTTATATGTATATAACTTGCTACTTTATTATTTTACTATGTTATTTATATGGATTTTTGTATATATGTATGTGAAGGGAATGACTGAGGGGTCACCCCTAATAAATAAAAAATAAAAAAAAAAAAAAATGTACCGTACTGTCGGAAACTAAATGTATGTCGATACAAAAAATCTGGTGTGACAAGTACAGAACACAACTTTCGATTACCGAAGGCGACTAGTCACACCAGATTTTTATTTATTTAAAAAAAGAGACCGCTTGTTTATAAATTAGTGTCAGATGATATATTTTCTCGTGTTGCCAAGTGGACAATAATAATAGAAATAAATTTGATAAATTCCTGGGCTTTGAGTCCAGGAACTTCCTGGTTTGCGGGTTAGGTTACCATTACACCAAAGTCAATAAATCAGTTGGGTATTAGTAAACTCACCTAGTCCGGATAGCAAGAATTTCCTAGACCCATCAATCTCACAAAAATAGTGTTCAAATTAAAATAAACGAATGTCATGAAACTACCACATGTTCAAACTTGGTTTCGTTTTTGAATTAAATATAATATTTATGTGATACGAGAATAGTATCATAAACATTTTAAACGTTTGGGCTGAATAATAACAACAAATGTAATTGTGAAAAAGTCATGCCCTTGACAGGAAGCGAACTACTGAGTCGTGTTATACAAGAATCAAAGCCATAGGGCCCGGGTTCGGATCCCAGGCAATCCAATGAACATTTATTTAAATTATTTGGAAACCAAATGAAATAAATAAATGTGTCTGGACCGTAATATATATCGTATTTTAAAATATTGATTATCTTCTAGTCTATATGGCCTAAGATGCTGAATACTTAAAAAAATTTAATTTTATGCCAACTGTAGCTTCTAAGGCCATCTTGACTAATAGACCCATATTTAATAGAAGCCTGTTGTTGATCCTTATTTATTTTAAACTTGATCTTTTTTTGGCTAGAAACAACATGAGAATGAACAATATGAAAATAATTAGCTGCTCAGATTATTACTTTCTCTTACCTATATATATATTAATATAGTTGGTATATATATAGAGAGAGTATTGGAATCATGTCAAAAACCGATGTCGAGATATACACGTTTTGAGGTCCCTGAATCCAAAAAAGTGTTTTTCGCGACATAACCTGTCAGTGTGTCTGTCAACAAAATATCTCAAGAACGAAAAGAGCTAGGAAGTTAAAATTTTATATATAAGTTTGGTACTCCCATGGGAATTGACACGTAGCTTTTGAACAAAATAGGCCAAAAAATACTAGTAATTTACTGATGCACTTTTACAGTTTTTTTTTTTTCTCTTAAAATTCGCCCCAACGATTTTGTTTAAAATTCATAAATCAATTAGATGCTCTTTAAAATGTACCTGTATATTCTCATTTTGACCTTGAAATCTTTTGAAGCACTTGTACTTTATAGGAAAGATAGGAGAAATGGTTGCCGTGGTAACAGAATATAAGTTTTTCTGTTTATAAATTTTACATTTTGAATTCAAATGTACCGTACTGTTGGAAACTAAATATATGTCGACACAAAAAATCTGGTGTTACAAGCACAGACCACAATTTTCTCTTAGTAAAGGTAAGAGAAAGTTGTGTGCTGTGCGACCAGTCACACCAGATTTTTTATTGACAGATTATTTTAACCAATTCTTATTTTAAAAGATTTATTTATGTTTTTATAATTTGCATATTAATAATGCAATTCACTTCGCATATACGTACATGTATATTTATTTCATACAAGATGTTTATTGTATGTTGCAGGTTATTTGCAACTCGATCGTTGGTAAACAAAGAGTTAACGTTTAACGTTAAAAGGTCGTTTGTGGAGCTCCAAGGCGATGTCAAAATACTTCGACAGAGTTGGTAAGCAGCCACGACAATCTTATTAATCTCTCTCTCTCTGTCTAAGCTTAATTATCAAGCAATATGGCTCTCCTTCTTTTTAATAACGACCCCCTCTCCTCGGCCCACTCCCTCCACCATCAAGAGAGTTAAAGCGTTTTCTTCTACACCATTTATCACTTCTTTAATATATAATTGGAGTGAATTTGAACCAGCCTTTGATGTTTTAAGGCTTTTGCTTCCGGGGCCTTTTTTTCTTTTTCTTTTTCTTCTTTCTCTATTGTTTTTAAATTATTCTTTTAGAGAGAAAATTTTTATTTTATTATTTTTGTTAAACTCATACCCGAAAATGAACAATTATTTTAATATTTTAATAATTATAAAAAATTATCAAAAGATTGTAGTTATTTTAGAACTTCCCCCTTTTTTTTATAACTTCCTACTCAATATTAAAAAAAAAAGATTGATTTAATAATAATAATAACTCTGACAAAAGTACTTTTTCAAATCAAACATCACGATTCGACAGTATTTTTTATATCTAACAAAGCTGTGAGTGTTATTTATTGGCAGGCAAACATCCCATGGCCCGAACCCATGGAATCGAACCCGGGATCTCCAGCCTTTCCGGGGCATAGGCGTGCTGTCCATTGCACCAGTCCTCCGGACCCTCGACCTATTTAAATATAATTCTTTATTAATTAATTTAAATATTTTTTATATTTAATGAGTCTTCTATTCTAAAAAGTGATGATATTTGTAGCTGCTTTTTTTTTTTTTTTTTTTTTTTTTTTATTTATACGCGATAAAGCCACTGAAAGGAGCAAAAACGTTAACTGATATACCATGGCGAAAATTGAGTTTTGCACCTTTTAGTTTTTGAATGAATCCTACTAGTTAGACAGCCCAATTGACTCACCCTTAAATATGCAATGTCTGGGTGAACCTATCTGAGTTAGGGTTCTGAGGGTCTTTTATGATACCATCCCTTTTGAACAATGGATAGAATAGCCTTTTTTATATTAATTAAAAACATTAGAAATGGGTTCAAGAAGGTAAAAAAGTTTTTTTAAACATTTCTTTCTCTCTTTCTTGAATTAAAATTTTTTTAAAAGGTAACATTTTTATAATCTTAGGACAAGTACTTCCGGTTGAAGTATTTACTGCAAAACAAATTTGATTAAAAATTGGGATACAAGTTTCGTTCAAATTTTAAAAAAAAAGTTAATTTTTCCAAATAAGAAGATTAAATTAACAAAAAAGTTAAAAAATTTTTAATTTGAGATCAAATTTATTTGTTTTAAAAAGCCTATGCCTATCTATTGTTCAAAGGGATTATGACTTATCATAAAAGACAGAACCCTACCTCCTCGCTAAGCTCACACAGACACTACATATGTAATGATGAGTCAATTGGGCTGACTAACAAGTAGGCGTCTTTCAAAAACTAAAAGGCGCAAAACTTAATGTTGCAAAAAATCTAATTTTAAATTTTAAATCTACCCCCTAGGGAGCGAAGCAGGGTAGTATTAATAATAAAATTATAATAATATAAGATTCATTTAGTTTGGTTTTTTCCCCTGATAAATATATCCTGCTCATAAGGAACTAATCAGGGTGGGCATATTGTTAGAAGATCTCTAAAAAAAATTGTGAGGTTAAAATTATTGGAAACCTATAAAAGAGAAATGTGTAAGTGTTGAATGCGTTCCTGTCTGTGTGTATTTGTGTGTGTGGCTGTCAGAAGCAAAATACCGATATCGAGGTTACTCATATCCCTTCCTCCTTCTCTCTCTCCCTCCCTTGAACTAAATTTGTTAGGCATCAAAGCTATTTATCCAAAAGGATACTTTTAACTTACACTATTAAAAAAGAAAAAATGTTAACATAATGATACCCTTAGTTGAAATTTCAAAATACATCTCACCTAGTCCTGTATATAAAAAAATATACATGTATTAGATGTATAAAAAGTAAACCAACGATCGATGTAAAAGTGAAATGTTAAATTTCATTTTAATGATGAACGCTCTGAAGATGGTCCTGAATAGGACTGAAACGTCGGCAGTAAGGACTGTGTATTTTTTGCCTGTTCGGAATCTTAGGCTATATATTCTTTAAACGATATTTAATTATGATAGGTCTATATCTGATACCATCACATTTATTTATTTATCACTTGTTATCCAATTGATTTAAATCAATTTAAAGAAGAAAGGATCAGAATTGATACCCTAGTCTCCTGGGAAACAAACTTCTCCTAATTCAGATATAAGCTAAATTAACCAAAGACCGGATTCTAATATATCTATAGATTTTAATAAAGTTATTAATTATGAAGGAAGTGGTCAGAAGAGAAGCCCGGTCTATAAAGCTCTTTGAAAAACTAAGGATGCGGTTACCACATGACCTTTTGAACATAAATTATAGATAAGCGGATTCGAAGATAATTATTTTTACTTAAAAATTAAAGAAATTTTTAACCGTTAGGACAGGCGTGCTGTGCTGTCCATTGATGCAGGTCGAGGGTCCGGTGGCCTGGTGCAATGGACAGCACGCCTAAGTCCCGGAATGGCGGAGATCCTGGGTTCGATTCCTGGGGGCATAGGCGTAGCCACGGGGGGTTTTGGGGGTTCAAACCCCCCATTGGGCCCAAGCCATGACTAGATATTTAAGCTCTATAATGCAAAATACTTTTTCTCTCTATATATTTCATATATAGGTAAGAGAAAGTAAAATATAATAATTTTCTCTAGCTTAAAAAAAAAAAAATTAAATAAAACGCAAAAAATTCGAGAAAATTCAGAATTTTCCCATTGAAAAGAATTGATTTTTGTTATGCTTTATAAAAAATTAAAGCCGCTTCAAATTGATTAAATCTCGCAAATGAAAAATAATAAAAATTATTATATAAATAAATTTTTTATTTTTTTTTAAAGAGGTCTGAGATAGGAGTCTGGTTAAGAAAAACACATAGAGAGACACCCCGGTATTTTAGGCCCATATACATAAAATTAAGAGATTTGCATTATTTATTGCCTGATACGAGTTGATTGAAAAATTGCGGCACTTAATTAAGAAAGGGCGGGCCCGAGCCACCTCGAGGGGGGGTCCGGGGGGGGCGAAGCGAAGGTGGGGTAAGTGGCTAGTCATATATTTCATTAGACGCCTTATACTGCCCTATTAGTCGGGGGGGGGAGAAATAATCCCAAACCCCCCCCATCAAAAATTTCTGGCTACGCCTATGCCTGGGGCCATGGGAATAATACCCTCACCAATAAAAAACACTCATAGTCTTGTTAAATATTTTATTTAAGAATAATATAAAATTTAAAAAAAACTCCCCAAAAACCCCTGCAAATTGTTTGTTTGTTTCAAGCCCGACGTGGATGTGCACAAGTATGGGCTACTTGTGCCCCAGATACACGCCTTCCCACGCCCTTGCTGTGTGAAAACTAAGATAGCCCTCAGGCTACTCTTCGATGCTCTTGGGCTGGGCCTGGGGTGTGTTGGGCTGCCCGAGACCTTACCAGACAAAACCCGACTCGCTCATGTTTTCCTTCAAAATTAGCATACGTTCCCGCCCACTTGTCGATAAAGTAGTAAGCCACTTTACCACCCTAAAAACTCTATAACGCCATGAAGCTAAGATAGCAACTCTTCGAAGCGAACATGTGTTTTTCTAAAAAATTGTACCGCGCTAACTTGTCGCTAACTTCAACCTGTAGAAAAACGCCGCCATTTTTTTACACATGCTCTGAATCACGAGTAAATTTTGGCGTCCACTGGCACCCAAAGCGAGAAAATCAAACATCTGAGAGCGGGCAAGTGCTTACCAGGCTCCGCCCATTTGCTTGAAAGAAACACTAGGGAACATGCCCATGGATGCTCAATTTTGAACCAAACACCTGTGAAATTACCCAAGGATAGAATCAAACTAAGAGGTAGTTGCCCTAACTCCGCCCACTTTTTCTAATCAAACAACGTTTTAAGCACATTTGGGGCAATGGACATCCAATTGCAAATAACGAACAAACCTATTGTATATAATGTATAATCAACATCTTATTTAATTATTTATTTCGTAAATATTCATATGGTGATTTTGAGATATAAATTACTCCCAATGAGATTATAAAAATGGTATAGGCCTATAGGCCTAAATACTTTTCAAGACATTTATTTGAATTAGAAAGTGCCTTTGAATTTTTGGCTCCTTTTAAAGCCTAGGTGATAGTATAGGGGAGACTGGGGCACTTGGCCATAGGGGCAGGTTAGCCCAGTCGAAGATATTTCGCAGAATAGTTGGAATATTGGGTTTGGATGGGAGTGAAGGTTAACAACACTGCCACCTAGGGATGAAACGATACGAGTAAATACAAGTACTTACTCGATACTTTTCTTTCGATACCAAGTAATTTTGGATTCGATACTTTGGAAACGAGTACCAAGTAAGTATCGGTCAGAAATACTCGTATCGTTACTCGGTCCGCGTACGCGTTGATTAGTTAGGTCGGAAGAACATTTATGTACATTTTTTCTTATTTACAATAGAAATAAGTAGAATGGTTTGTACCACTGTATTTTAATTTTTATCATAGGAGTGTTTAACACGGAAATATCTTGAAAAATTATTATTTTTGGGTAGTAGGTACCTCTAAAACTGAATTTATTTCTCAGTCGTAATTTTTTTTTTTTTTTTTTTTTCAAGAACGTGATGTTTTATGCTTGTAGAGATTTAATCAAGATTCGAAGACTTTGCGGCCAGGAGATTAAATAAAAAATCTTTTATTTAATTTCTATTTGCCGACTTTTCGGTCGCCAATCACGACCTTCAACAGGGCAAATATTGTCAATTATACACGATCTTAGGTATTTTAATATTCATTGCAATTAAATATACAATTTAATTTCTTTTTACTTTGATATGTACCAATATATTATCATATACTTGCTACTCGGAAGTCTCCGATGATGAAGGTCGTGATTGGCGACCGAAACGTCAGCAAATAGAAATTAAATAAATGATTTTTATTTAATCTCTTGGCTGCAAAGTTCCTGCGAATCTTGATAATATCAGCACTTACTGCTGTTTTTGCTTATCTTTAATTGTTCGAAAAAATTGACCGATACGAGTAAGTATCGATACTTTTCAATCGATACCGAGTAGGTACTCGATACTTTGCGACCGACACCTGTATCGAGTAAAAGTATCGATACCTCAGTGGTATCGTTTCATCCCTACTGCCACCTCCTTCTGCAAAACCATTATAGCGATCGGAGCAAAGTCCCATGAGTTAGGTCATTTATTGGTTTTGTGCAACTAGAACCAAATTTGGAGGAGTTTAATTTATCTTATCTACCTTTTTTTCGAGCATAACCGGTGAGCATTAAGTTTAAAGGGTGTGTTATACAAATTGTTTCAATCCTGACGATGGGGCAGGTTGGCCCAGGGAACACCGGGAATAAATATTTTCAACTGTATAAAAATTCTCACGGTGAAGGATTAATATCACTTCCGTTATTATTTTGCTTGCCTATCTTTCTTTTACTTGTCTCCAAACCCTTAAAAAAAAATTTAACATTTAAAATTTTAAGCCTAGAGTGTTAAGTTAATTCAGTGTTGTAATATCAATAAAATCAGAAACTCGATTGCTTTAAATATGTTTTCTCTTTATTAATTTAAAATATCATAAATTATGCTGTTATTCAATATTTATGTTTTGTTTCTCTCTCTCTCTCTCTTTCCAACAAAAATGCATTTTTACTAAAACTAATTGCTGCATTATTTACCAAATAATTGGACGTAGATTCTAACCACAATAAAATAATAAATATAAATAGGTATGAATTTCAAACAACAGATGGGTCTGCAATAATATAAAGGCAAAATTAAAAAGTTAATTAAATGATTATTCTTCTATTTCATTCTGTGGTATTTATTTTATTTTTTAATTTTACTTACTAATAGAATTATATATGGTAGTAATGTAAGTATAATGGGTCAGAACAATTTTATGGCATCAGGTACAGTGAGTGGTAAAAGACTCGCTTCTTGTGAATGGGTTCAGGAGTTGACTTCTCATTTCAAGTGACAAACTCTTTTTACTTTCTCTTACCTATGTATATATGTAATATATATATAGAGAGAAAGTATTGGTTTCATGTCAAAAATTCGATGTCGAGATTTTGATGGATCTTCACGTTTTGAGGTCCTCTGAATCCAAAAAAGTGGTTTTCGCGACATGGTCTGTCTGTGGGTGGGTGGGTGGGTGTGTGGGTGTGTGTTCAATTTTAAGCATGAAGGAATTGAGCTATGAGGCTGAAATTTTATATATAAGTTAAACACCCCCCGGGACCGGAAAAATAAGCTTTTAATCAAAATCGGCCAAAGAGTACTAGTACTTTACTGATGTACTTTTTCAGTTTTTTTCGATTTTCTCAAAATTCGCTCTAACGATTTTGATTAAAATTCAAAAATCAATTATTTTTTAGATGCTCTTTCAAATGTATATTCTCGTTTTGCCCTCAAAATTGTTTGAAGACCACTTTACTCTTGCACTCCATAGAAAAGATAGGAGAAATGGTTGCCATGGTAACAAAATATAAATATTTTCCCATACTTATAAATTTTACATCTGAATTCAAATATTCCCTACTGCCGGGAACTAAATACATGTCGACACAAAAAATCTGGTGTGACAAGCACAGTACACAACTTTCGATTACCGAAGGTAAGAGAAAGTTGTGTGCTGTGCGACAGTCACACCAGATTTTTTCAATTAAATTGGCTACCCATCAATTGTAATAAATGGAGAGTGGGTCTAAAAAGGCCTCAGATGCCGAAATGAGCCTCAGGCAAATTTAGACTTAGGTGATCATAAAAAGATATAAAAAATAGGAGCGGTAAAAATCAGCAATTTGTTGAGATTAACAGTTTTCTTAATTTTACCCAAATTTCATATAATGGACTATTTATTGAGTAGAAGGGGATTTAGCAAAGGTTTTACAGCTGCGTTGTCAATTTTTTTAAAAATTATTTGCATCCAAAGAGAGAAAACAAAAGAAGCCCTCGGGCTTGGTGTAGGGCAGGAGCGTATTCAGGTGGGGGCGGAGAGGGGCGCTCGCCCCCCCCCCCCCCGCCCCAGGTGCATCAAGCCTTTGGCGCCCCTCGATACGCCCTAGCACATCTGGCTTTCCGGCTTTTTACTAGGGTCCGACCGAAACAAGATTTTCAGCCGAAACCGAAACCGAATATTCGGCCTCAACCTTAGTTTCGGCCGAAACCGTAACCGAAACCGAAACTTGTATTTCCTATAAAAATTTTTTTTCATTTTACCTTTTTTTTTTTGAATTTTTTTTCCCTCCCGTGAAAATCTTTTTACCTTTTTTTTAGGGAGACTAAATTTTTTTCTCCCTCAAGTGCAAATTATTTGACTTTTTTTTTTTGCATGCGAGTCTCATCCCATTTTTCAGACTCTGGTTTCGGCCGGCCGAAAGGTTCGGCCACTTTTTGGCCGAAACCATGATTTTTGGCCGAAACTGGCCGAAACCGAATATTCGGTCGGTTCCTACTTTTTACCTAAATATCCGACTTTTTTTCCCAAAATCTCCAGCTTTTTTTGAAATTTCATAATAAATTCAAATCCGAAAAAAACTCGAACGAGATTTGAATACTTAAAAAAAAAAGCTCGAACAAAAAACGGAGCCCCAGTTGGGCTTCGCCCTCTCCGCCCTCAAAGGCTAGTTACGCCGCTGGTGTAGGGGTTAGCGTGCTGGCCTTCTATTAATATAACGATTATCGTCAAAGTCTTATATGGTCTAAGTTGCCGAAACGAAAAAGACTGCTTGAATGTCTGTGTGAGTGTGAGTGGGGAAAAAGTGTGAGTGTTAAAAAAAAAAAGAAAATGGCTACCTCTAGATATATCTGTTTGAACTGTGACGATATGCTCATTATCAGTCAAAGAAAATACAAAAGCATTTTCTCTATCTCTTTGCGGAGGGAAAATGCACTTAAGATTATTTTTATATAAAATCGATAAAATGACTAATTTTTCTCAAGGGCATTAGTATCTTTCTAATACAAATAAAAATATTCTTTTTAATATTAATACTGAGATATTTAGGTCACGAACTTCTAAAACCGGTACAATGGAATGGAATGGAAGTTAATTCCCCTCGTTCCCGTTGTGACCGCATCTCTTGGGTTCAAGTGATTTCCACTCGCGAATTCGAGTGGGTGGAAAGGCATAGACACACACACACACACACACACACACACACACAGGGGAACTTCTTAATGCTTTGCCTGGCAAATGCTAACCTATTTAAGGGTGCAGGGAATATGAGCTCTGTTAACGATGGATGAGCGTAATCAAGGCTTCGAGGAAGCTGTCCTAATTAAAGCAACACCGATCTAACATTAATAACGCCGTCGTGACGGACGAATCAACGGAAAACACACAACATCATCAACTTTTGAACTAACCTCATCCTAGTCGAGATCATTTTAATTAACATATAATGGTTTTGTTTTGTCTCTACGCAGAAATATTACATTTTGTAGAAAAGTCTGCAATTTTGTCTATTTTAAATAAATTCATTTTAATAATCATCTTAGAGAGCCTGGTGATCAAATTAAGATAGAGATAATTTATTAAACAAACCCCACTACGAGCCAACGTTTCGGTGATCTTACCTCATCTTCTTCAGTATACAAAATATTCACTTCACAATTCTTTAAATATTTTATTGGGCCGACGTCTCGATAGAGACCATCTTCAGGGCTAATAATTAATTCATACATTTTGCACACCTTCTTTGATACAACTCAACACCCAACATCTATAATATTACCATTACTATTTTGTAAATTAGGTTGGTTGCTGCTTAAATGAGATTGGAGTCGGGAGGAATAAAACCAGCAAGTTAGTCGAACACCTTTACACTTTATTTGAGACAAAAGTTTCGGCAACCATAACAGCCGCCATCTTCAGTGCCTATGGACGTTTCTTAAGGCGTCCCTGACATATATAATAATAAGTAGGGACCGGATATAAATAAAACTTTTTTCCCATAAAAATTTTACAATTAAGCTTATATTTTTTAAAATTTAAAAAAAAAAACAAAATTATAGCCTAATTAAAATAATATTTTTTTACAAATTTCTGTACATATTTAAAATTATTTAAAACATTTTTTTCCACCCCAAATGAGTTTTATTAGGCAATAACCTAAAAAAACCTATTTTGGGTGTTGCAAAAACCTAAAAACGAGTCGAATCGAACCTAAAAATCCGGTCCCTAATAATAAGATAGTTTTGTGGCAAGCACACCAGATTTTTTTGTGTCGAGATATATTTAGTTTCCGCCGATATATTAGAATTCAAGATATAAAATTTATAAACATGGGACAATATTTATGTTTTGTTACCATGGCAACCATTTCTTTATTAGTTGAGTGGGACCCGAACATATGAGGAAGCAAGAAACTTGTCACTATTTCAATTGCAAGTTGTAATTTGCTCTTTGGTCATGAACAAAAGTAGAGTTTGTTCATTTTATTGCATGAACGTTTATTAATTAATTTCATAAGCCCAGATCCATTTAAATAGAAAATAAAAGTTCATGTGAACATGTGCAAATTGATAAGTAAATTCTCACAAAAATATTATTTCATTATCAAATGAATAATTGGTCTCTGAAGCCCATAAAAAACTCGCCGATAGAGGGAGAGGGAGAGCGAAAAATCATAATTCGAATTCAAATCAGCCTATCAAATTTTATTTGATTATAAATCGATATTATTTTTGTATTTATATATCAATCACTAAATTCTAGAGAGAAATATAATTTATTAACAAAAAAATCTGGTGTGACTGTGATCCTTCGGTATGAGAAAGTTGTATACCGTGTTTGTCACACCAGATTTTTTGCGACGAGATACCTATATTTAGTTTCCCAATTGCACTTTAGTTCCGAACTTGACCGCTTGCATTTCATAAGTAAAAAGTAAAAATGTCAATTGATTCCAAATTTTCATAGGCTCTGTTTATTTTAAAGTTTTTTGGATAGTACCCCGTAAGTCATAATAGAATCTAAATTGTTTTTTTAATAAAATTTAAAATTTGAATGCATAAATTCATTATTATAATTTAGTCGTGACATATCAGAATTTATAAATTGTTTTAAGTTAATAATTCGCCCTCGGGCTTAGCGTAGTTGGTAGTGCCCCTGCCTTGTATACCAAGGGTCGAGGGTTCGGATCCTAGGCAGTCCGATAATTTTATTTAAGCCATTTGGATACCAAATAAGAATGCCTGGACCCCAATAGATATATTTTCAAATAACGAGTATCTTTTAAAGTCTTAAATGGCCTAAGTTGCCGAAAAGACTGTGTGTATGTGTGTGTGAATGTGAGTGTGAGAGAATAAGAATAAATTAGATTTTTAATTCTATTCATTCAGTTACGAGTAATGAATTAACAAATAAAGAAGATATTTTTAAATATTAGGCTATATACTTGCACTATACTTCAAAAGAGAAATGATAGAATATAATAATTCCTCTCAAACACACACAAAATATATTCATATAGGCACGAATATAAATATATAGATATTCTTTTCTACATGCTTTGAATCTTGTTCCAGCAGGTTGAGAACGGCTCTAGACCTGGCTACCTTTTGTGTATTCGTCGATCAGTAAGGCAGAGGAGACCGATGCAGCTCACACGCCGTCTCAATTCACGCCCGTTTTTCTCCAGAAATCCTTCATTTGAGTGAGTAACTCTTGAAAGTTTTACATTTCTTATTCACTTTTAAAATAAACTATATGCTGATATATAAATCTTTGAGAAATTCAAAGAGTGAATTAATAAAAACATGACTGCAATAATTATAGTTCTTACATTTCAACGTTTACACTTGCCCTCAGGCTTGGTGTAGTTGGTAGCGCGCCTGCCTTGTATACCAAGGGTCGAGGGTTTGGATCCCAGGCAGTCCGATGATTTTATTTAAGCTATTTGGATACTAAATGGCTTAAATAAGAATGCCTGGACCCCCAATTGATATAATTTTAAAATATCGGAGTTGCATAAAGGGACGCCTCGCATTATTTTTGCCCATAGTCAAGGTGAAATCAAAAAAATGCGCCTCGCTTTTCTGATTTATATAAAAGCCAGTATATATGAAACAAATACAATTCTGTAGGGGTTTTATTTAAGTGAAAATATTTCCTCGCTTTTATATAAATCAGAAAAGCGAGGCGCATTTTTTGATTTCACCTCGACTCTAGGCAAAAATAACGTGAGGCCCTTTTTACATCTCCGATGTTTTTGACTTTAAATTACCGAAAATAAGAAAAAGTTGTGCTGAGTGACCAGTCACACCAAATTACCGCCCCCCCCCGAAAAACTTCCCTCGATTCGCCCTTGGTGCCATCACAACAGATTTTTTTTTAGATATTTAGACCCCAGTGTGTTTGAATTAGTAAAGTTTGCAAAACCCGCGTTGCTTGTAGGACTACTTAAGATGATTACACTTTCAACTTTCCTTTCTCTTACCTATATATGTTAATATTTATAGTATTGCATTCAAGTCAAAATTCGCTGTAGAAATTTTAATCGTTTTGAGGCCATCTGGGTCCTGCAAAATTGTCTATCTGTGTGTGTGTGTGTATGTGGTTGAGATAAAGAATGAAGAACATAAACGACGAAGTTGAAATTTAATATTATAAGCACAGAAAACAACTTTCAATTACCGAATTCAAGATAAAGTTGTGTGCTGTCACATCAGATTTTTTGTAGATATTTCGACCCCAATGTCTTTGAATTCGAAACGTTTGCAAAACACCTGTTGAACGACAATGGGATAGAAATATTTAGAAAATAGACGAATAATACCCAAATTATATTTCTTCGTGTTGAATGCTTAAATGAAAATTTTTATTTTCGCTATGGCCTCCATCTACAGTCGATCATTTAAAATTTCAAAAAAAAAAAATTAATAGACAAATAAAAAAGATCTGGGTACTGTACTGTGCTGGGAGTCACATCAGATTTATTTGATTAAAAATTGCTTGTTTGTATTTATTTCTTGAAAATTGCCAATTTTAGTTAAATTCTAAAAACCCTTTGTCCCCTTGGTGTTAAGTGAAGTGCACCAAAGGCAAGAGGCGCGGCTAGTAAATATAAAACCTCTGATTTTTTTTTCTTGATATATTTTAAGTCGACTGATCTTTTCTCATGCGGTCTGTTCTGCTGTCAAAGACGTAAAGACAAGAATGTGTGTGTGTGTCTATGGATGAGTGCGTTTGTTGGCATGCTAAACCAATGAGGCTTTAATCAATCAATACCAAAATTTAAGCTTAATCTTCTGGCGAGGGATGGAACCTCTAGAGACTAGCTAGTCTATTTATAGGATAATATAAGTCAATTCTAAAGCGATATTTTACCATGGCGACGATAAACAATTGTATTCCTCATTTCTGCCTGCTAGTTAGGCAGCCCAATTGACTCTCCACAACACACAAGCATTGTCTGTGTGAACTTACCTAAAGTGTTGGATTCTGTGGGACTTTTATTATAGGCCATAAACCATCCCTTTTGAACAATAGATAGCTGAGGCTTTTTAAATCAAATAAATTTGATCAGAAATAGAATAGAATTTCAATTTTTTTTACTTTCTCTTACCCTATAATTTTTTTATTAATTTCTTTTTCTTATTTGGAAAAAAATCAATTTATTTCAAAATTTGAATGAAACTTTTATCCCAATTTTAATTAAATTTTTCCGATATCTATCGATTAATATTAATACCTAATTGATGAGAAAATTGATTTTAGACCCTTAATTATAAAGAGCCAATCACAAAAAAATACCCTAAATCTTAATTCTCTAAAAAAGAGGTTTTTCGTATTTATTTATTGCTTAATCCAAATCGAGGCCGCTAACCACCTAAAATGAATGCATTTCATAAAAATAAAATACGAAAGACATTTGTTTATGCATATAAAACTTCTTGTATTTTAATCTCTAAAATCTATCGCATTAATTTCATTAGAGTGAAAATACTCAACTGATGTTAGTATTCTAATAAATAACTATTCACCTCTTCCCTTATAGCCTACTACTATTTTCTTGGCAATAAAATTGATAGTTAAATCTCCTTCTTGGGAGCTTTTAAAGTAATGGATAATTTATTTACAAACATCTCGAAAACCTACAGAGAAGAAAAAGAAAGAAAAAAAAAATTAAATTAAATTTGATTCTATGAAAAGGATATTATTACTTCCTTAATGAGTGCATTCAAATATTTTATTGCGATGGCTTCCAACCGAGAGATCGTCTTTTTAATTATAATTTTAACATGGTCATTTTAAAATACAAATTATTATGAATTGCAAAAATAAACATAATTCAATTACAATATTTTCTTTAGAAGTATTAGAATTGCCAAGTGAGCAGGGAGGAAAGAAGCAGAAAATTGATTTAATCAAAAAGTATGGTCGATTTGTAAGGCCCAATGCTCACTACAGATGCGAATGCCCACTAGGGGTATAACTTTTTTACAACCTCGTATCCCTGTATCATAATTTGATGAACTTTTACTAAAGATTTAATAAAATCTTACTTTCAAGAAGATTTGATTAAAAAAAAAACGCCATGCACAAAATCATTTTTTGCCAATTTTTGAAAAAATTCTTGAAAAAAAACTCGCAAAAGACTCGCCGAAAAAAAAAACGCACCGAAAAGAAAGACTCGCCGAAAATTTTCTCTCCCTAAGCAAAATCTCGCCGAAAACAAACTCGCTGAAAATTTTTCGCCGAAAACAAACTCGCCGAAAATCTGAAAAGTTCCAAAATAAAATATTTAAAAAAGATCTGGTGTGACTGTCGCACCAGATTTTTAAAAATATTTTATTTTGGAACTTTCCAGATTTTCGGCGAGTTTGTTTTCGGCGAGAAAATTTTCGCCAAGTTATACCGCCCCCCATAATAATTTTGTATATTTTACATATAATATTATATGGTTTTCGAATGGGGGGGGGGGGCGCTAAAAAGGTATTGTGCCCCGGGCGCGAGTTAAGCTCACTACGCCACTTCAGAGATAAGAGACTGTAAAACTTTGTTTTATTTTATTCACACTCTATAAAAATATTAAAGTTTATTGGTGAGAATTAAGTATATTAATACCCAATTAAGAGCTATTAAGATATTTTTATTGTTTCTTTTTTAAGTATACAAAATTATATCTAACTTCTGTAATAAAGGGTGGTCTTGTAAACTACTTGGATTTTAGCAAATCGATTATTTTTTCACTTAAATGTATCACAGTTCGGCGATATGTTCCTTCGGACACAAATATAATCAGGGGTCCAAGTAGCTAGCCTTTTAAAGGCCAATGAACGAAAAATAAAAAAAAAAAACTTTTTATTAAAGTTATTACTCGAAAGAGTTTATCTCAATTTTTACGGCTGTTATGATTCATTTCGTTAAATTAAAAAAAAAAAAAGATTTTCATAAAGGAGAGAGATTTTACCTTTTATCACCCCCTCCATCTCCCTCCCCTTCCCTTTCCTTTCCCCATTAAAGGGGCATGAAAAGGAGATTATAAAAAGCTGTTAGTAATAGAAATGTATGCACGTTGATGGAGAAATTTTATTCCCTCTTTAAATGTTAACAATTCAAAAGTATTGGAATTTTAACCCTTCCGTTTTTCTCACCCTCCATCTCATTACAATTTGAAACCCGAAGGGAATGATAGAGTGTGAATAATTTCACCAGATTACGAAAGAAAATGTGTAAACATATTTTAATCTAAATAAATCTTTTTTTTTTTCATTATCTACTGTGGAGCAAAACGAATGACTAACTTAAGGAAAAAATAAAGAAATAAAATTAGTGATAGTATCTAGGTACCGACCGAATATTCGGGGTTTCGGCCAGTTTCGGCCAAAAATAATGGTTTCGGCCAAAAAATAGCCGAAACTTTCGGCCGGCCGAAACCAGAGTCTGAAAAAATGGAATGAGACTCGCAGGCAAAAAAAAAAGGTAAAATGATTTTCACGGGAGGGAAAAAAAGATTCAAAATAAAAAAGGTAAAATGAAAAAAAATATTTTATAGGAAATACAAGTTTCGGTTTCGGCCGAAACTAAGGTTGAGGCCGAATATTCGGGTTTCGGCTGAAAATCTTGTTTCGGTCGGACCCTAATAGTATCTCTCAAATTTGATTGATAACAAGGTTTATTTGTTTAAAAATTGATTTAATTAAAAATTACTTAACGCGTTTCGACATGGCTATCATCATCAGAAATCTACTTACTTACTTTCTCTCTCTATATATACGGGGTATGTAGCCCTATATTAACATATACATATAGGTAAAAAAAAAAACTAGAAAAAAACTTTTAGGGTGAGGGGGGGGGGGCGTATTATTAAGTAGCCCCGGGGCCCGTCAAGTCTGCGGCCCTGGATACTGTATATTGATTCTACAGATTCAAACATATTACCTAATTATACATTTCTTCTTTTGTTTTTAGATGGCTAGGATGGCGATTTTTTTTCGACTTTAACCTGAATCTTGTTCCTAAGTAATATTTTGAAAAAATATATACTACAGTAGTAGTACTTTAATAAATTTTTTTTACTGTTCAGATATTTTATTAAATAGGCATACTAGGTAAATAAAAGAAGAGCAGCTAAAATTATTTCATTTATTGACCCACTAGGCTGACGTTTCGGTCTTGGTCAAGACCATCCTCAGAGCTTGCGGGCTGTCAATATAGGCATACAAACAATAACACAATGTATGCAATACAATTTGTATGCCTATATTGACAGCCCGCAAGCTCTGAGGATGGTCTTGACCGAAACGTCAGCCTAGTGGGTCAATAAATGAAATAATTTTAGCTGCTCTTCTTTTATTTACCTATCAACGATTATCCAGCTATAAAATCCACATTTGTATAGGCATACTCTTGATAAAATATACAGAGGATAATAATCTAAGAATTAGATAATCTAAGAAATAATAAGATAAATAAATAGTGTTTTAAATACTTTTAAAGGAATATGAAGAGGGGTTAGTTAAATTGAAGAGACCCCAATCAAAAATCAAAGAGAATTTCTCGATAAAATAAAAATTTGAAATTTTTATAAACATTTTTCTATTCTCTCATTCCATTATTTATTTATTTTTTTATAACATGAGCCCCATTTGTTGGAAAATGTTGTTCCTGTCATGTTTAAATGCATGTTGTTGCTGAAATTTTAATAGATTTATATTTCGAGAATAAAAAGGGAGAGAGAGAGAAAAAGAAGGGCCAACCAAGAGAGGCAGCAGGCATGTTTCGAATTCGCTTACATCCCAATTTCGTCAGCTACAACAACATGCTTCCTCTCAACATGTTTGTGGTTCATTGAGAACATGGCTGCCCAAACATCAAGTCATTTGCTTTCATTTAACTTCTTTATGGTACAATAATTAAACAAAGAATCATAATATTAATAAAAATATGAATAATTCATTATGTTATAACAAAAATAAGGTCTCTAACAGTGGCGGTCCCAGAATTTTGTCAAGGAGTGGCCCAAATTTTTTATTTTTATTTTTTACTTTCATTTTTTCGAAAGCGAAAGCCATTTAGACCCCGACTCTATTTATTTCACCTGAATGGCCCAAAATTTATGGTGTAGGGAAGGTGAAGAGGCAGTGGCGCATACCAGAAGAGTAGTGGGTAATAGGGGTGATATTTATTTAGTTCCGTATTCAAATTAACTAAAAGTAAACATGTTTCGGTAACTTGCCACTCCCTTCTTCAGTGCTAAAACAAGAGAGAGAACCGGGATTAGGCTAGTTGTTCTATTTTTCAATGAAGAAAATATTAAATTTTTTTATAAAAATAATTTGTTGACAGCCTTCTTACAAAACGTGTTAGTCCTAGTTCGTAAATTTTCTCCCCTCCTTCCCCCCAAGGATTTTTTTAGTCCTAGTTCTTAAATTTTCTCCCCCTCCCTTCCCTGCAAGGATTTTTTGGTAGTTGTTTACAAATTATTTTTATAAACAAAATTTTAACCCCTTCATAAAAATGTTTCGGTAACTTGCCTCTTTGGTAATTAAGATATGTTACAGTTTAGATAGATAATTTGAAATAGGATTTTTTAATTTAAACTAGGAACCGACCGAATATTCGGTTTCGGTTTCGGCCAAAAATCCTGGTTTCGGCCGTAGTTTCGGCCGGCCGAAACCTGAGTCTGAAAAGATGGGATGAAACACAAAAAAATGTCAAATGATTTGCAAAAGCGGAAAAGGTGCGGAAAAAAATTTAGTCTCCCTAAAAAAAAAGGTATAATGATTTTCACGGGAGGGGAAAAAATTTCAAAAAAAAAAAAAAAAAAAAAAAAAAGGTAAAATTATATGAATTTTTTTTTATAAGAAATACAAGTTTCGGTTTCGGTTACGGTTTCGGCTGAAACTAAGATTGAGGCCTAATATTCGGTTTCGGTTGAAAATCTTGTTTCGGTCGGACCCTAATTTAAACCAATTAATTACGGTTATCTCTCTATTTGTTTCTTGACAGTTTTTGGTATTGGAGGAGAGAGCAACAAGTTCCCGAAGCATGTTTGCCTATAAAATCAAATAAATTGATACTCTATCCCAGTGGTCTTCAAACTTTGTCTGCTTCCCGAACCCTTTAACTATAAGGTTTTTTTTCCCATTCCACCCTTAAAGAAATATATTTTAAAATAAATCAATATATTATAGGTACCTTATTTATATAAAAACAAATAAAGAATAGTAAGTAGCTTTTGCATTTTTTATAAAAAAACTTTCACGTGATGTTTTTTTACAAAATAAATTTATAAGAAATAAGCTGCAATCATGATTATTTTCTTTGCTGTTTAAAAGACAGTCCAGTATATACAATAGAATTTTTATTTTGACTCGCGTGAACCCCCAGAGAAGTGCCCTGGACCCCCGTGATTCTTCGGTACACAGTTTGATGTCGACTATTCTATTTAGACGGAAACATTCTTTTTATATTAATATATATTTAATACATCCTGCTCTAAATTATCTCAACTTATTAAGTTTTTTATTATCATCAATTCATTTAAAATTTAATTATTGCGTTTTAAGAAAAATTTTAAATGAATGCCTTTTAAGTATTCCGATGATTTTATTAAAATCTTTTGGATACCTATGACTTACATAAGAATGCCTGGGCCCCAAATATATTTATATTTTATTAATAAAAATGAGTTATCGTAAAAAGTTTTATATGACCTAGGTAGCCGAAAAGACTGCGTGTATGTGTGTGTGAATATGAATGGGAATAAGTGTGAGTGTTTAAAAAAAGAAGAAAAAAATGCGCAATTTGTTGTTTTATTTCAGTTATACCAATATACTCAGTGTATTTAACGTTAGTGTTTGTTTATTTCTTATCGCTCAGGGGCCCACATCTTGTGGGTATGGATGGCGGCCACGAGCTGCCCGGGCTGGGACAGGCAGTCATTCAGTTCTTTGTATGTCTGTCTCTTCCTTCCTCTTTTCAACAGGCGACGGGCCGGCCTGTCCTATTTCTTCCGGTCGCAAAAACGCGTGATAATAGGGTGCAGGGTAAAAGTGAGGTCCGCTGACCCCGCATCGCGGTAATAAGGAAAGGACAGAAGAAGAAGTTTGTTTATTTATTGTTGCGTTTTCATAGTTACTGTAGATAGAAATTGATAAAATTCGATATGGCGTTTAAAGAAAGTGTTGGTGGTTTGGTTGGATCAAAAACATTCCAAAGTCAAGATTCCACAGGATCAAACTGGTTTTATATTTATTTAATTTAATTTGTCTATATTCTCAATGATGACTCTCTCACTCTCTCCCTATTGATCTCCGTTTCTCTCCCTCTCTCTCTTTGGATCATTTGAGATTTTATAAATATACTTAAGTTTACACAATTTAGTTGGTTGGCTCATTAGAAATTGTTTAAAATCAAAGGATAGTTTACTTGAATTGTTCAGTGTGTTTTTTTGTGTTGTTGATCTACAGGGGATAGACAAAATAAAATGGACACGGGGCATATAGACAAGTGGTAAAGCCCGCGGCGCGGCTAAGCCCCCTGGACCCCCTTGCATGCATCAAATTTATTCTTGCTCACTGTTTGGAAATTTTGCATAAATGTAAATTAAGTTGTATGCTGGGTATGTGAGATTGGAGTTGGGAAGAATAAAACCAGCGTTGTCGAACACCTTTACACTTTTATTCAGGCAGACGTTTCGGTAACCATAACGGTTGCCATCTTCAGTGCCAATGAAAGTTTTTTAAGGTGTCCCTGTCATATATGATAATCTTATATAGTATAGGAAGCATCAGCCTGGAGCGCTCGGCAAGTGTATACTATATAAGATTATCATATATGACAGGGACACCTTAAAAAACTTTCATTGGCACTGAAGATGGCAACCGTTATGGTTACCGAAACGTCTGCCTGAATATAAGTGTAAAGGTGTTCGACAACGCTGGTTTTATTCTTCCCAACTCCAATTTTGCACAAATTTCCCTCTCTGACTTATAAGTTAGTCTTAAATTTCCCTCTCTAACTCCACTTCCTTTAAATCTGGCGTATCAGCGAGAGAACAGGCACATACACACAGGGACAGGAAGTCAATGGCTAGCGCTTTATATATAGAATAATGTGTTGAGCCCCCATTTGCTTGTAGAAATTTTTACAGGTTATTCCGGGGACTCTAGGATGTCTATCCTAATTTTTCGACCTCGAGGACTTTGTGCTATCTTGGCTGGAGAGGAAGGGAGGGGGACAAAGACCTCAACATTTTAGGACTTTTCAGTTTTTTTTTTTTTTTTTATATCTCATAAACTAATCATATTTAATGCACCATAGTACAATACGGAGTTGTAGAGCATTAAATTTGTTAAAATGAATTTCTAGACCCAATATTAACCGAGATACGGCCGATCAAAGTTAGACAAAGTTTCTTGAAATGTAAAACAAATAGAAAATTCGTTCGGCCGTTTTTCAGTTAATATTAGGTCTACAAGTTCGATTTATCAACCAAATACTCTACAGTTTTGTATAGTATTATGGTACTAGCTGCGGTAGGGTTGCCTTCGGCAACCCTACCCCGCTAGGCCCTGGCGGGCGGCGTCTCGGGATATGACTAAGAGTTGTCCAGATAAATGTATTTTAATTAATTATGAAAAAGAGTTTTTATTTTTTATTTTAAATATTTGATTAATATATTTTTCAATTATTTACACCCTAAGGAAGCGTAATTTTAAATTTTATTAAAAACGAATGAAAAATAAATTTCAGGGGGGGGCAGGGGGGTGATTGAACTTTCTGAGGTCTAAAATACCATTTTTCAATTATTTACACCCTAAGAAAGCGTCATTTTAAATTTTATTAAAATCGAATGAAAAATAAATTTTAGGGGGGGGTCAGGGGGGTGATTGAACTTTCTGATGTCTAAAATACCATTTTTCAATTATTTACACCCTAAGAAAGCGTCATTTTAAATTTTATTAAAATCGATTGAAAAATAAATTTCAGGGGGGTCAGGGGGGTGTTTGAACTTTCTGATGTCTAAAATACCATTTTTCAATTATTTACACCCTAAGAAAGCAACATTTTAAATTTTATTAAAATCGAATGAAAAATAAATTTCAGGGGGGCAGGGGGGTGATTGAACTTTCTGGGGTCTAAAATACCATTTTTCAATTATTTACACCCTAAGAAAGCGTCATTTTAAATTTTATTAAAATCGAATGAAAAATAAAAAAAATAAAATTTTGGGGGGGGGGGGGGTGGGGGCGCAGAGCGGAAAAATCTTTTCAAATGTCGAATTGTTAGGGGGAGGAAGAGTTTTTATTTTTCATTTTAAAGATTTGATAAATATATTTTTCATAAAGCGAGTTAGATCCTGTTTTCCAATGCTTTGCTATGGGGTAATTGATAACCCCCAAAAAGGGGGGTTCCCTACCCCTAATTCGATATAATGATAGCCTAAAACCACCCCCGGAAAATTCCCTACCCATTAAAAAAAACTCCATGAAAATCGGTCCAGTAGTTTCGGAGTCTATGCGTTACAAACAGACAGACAGACAGAGATTGTCTTTTATATAATAATACTAGCTGCGGTAGGGTTGCCTTCGGCAACCCTACCCCGCTAGACCCTGGCGGGCGGCGTCTCGGGATATGACTAAGAGTTGTCCAGATAAATGTATTTTAATTAATTATGAAAAAAGAGTTTTTATTTTTTATTTTAAATATTTGATTAATATATTTTTCAATTATTTACACCCTAAGGAAGCGTAATTTTAAATTTTATTAAAAACGAATGAAAAATAAATTTCAGGGGGGGGGGGCAGGGGGGTGATTGAACTTTCTGAGGTCTAAAATACCATTTTTCAATTATTTACACCCTAAGAAAGCAACATTTTAAATTTTATTAAAATCGAATGAAAAATAAATTTTAGGGGGGGTCAGGGGGGTGATTGAACTTTCTGGGGTCTAAAATACCATTTTTCAATTATTTACACCCTAAGAAAGCGTCATTTTAAATTTTATTAAAATCGAATGAAAAATAAATTTTAGGGGGGGTCAGGGGGGTGATTGAACTTTCTGGGGTCTAAAATACCATTTTTCAATTTTTTACACCCTAAGAAAGCAACATTTTAAATTTTATTAAAATCGAATGAAAAATAAATTTTAGGGGGGGGTCAGGGGGTGATTGAACTTTCTGATGTCTAAAATACCATTTTTCAATTATTTACACCCTAAGAAAGCGTCATTTTAAATTTTATTAAAATCGAATGAAAAATAAATTTTAGGGGGGGTCAGGGGGGTGATTGAACTTTCTGATGTCTAAAATACCATTTTTCAATTATTTACACCCTAAGAAAGCAACATTTTAAATTTTATTAAAATCGAATGAAAAATAAATTTTAGGGGGGTCAGGGGGGTGATTGAACTTTCTGGGGTCTAAAATACCATTTTTCAATTATTTACACCCTAAGAAAGCAACATTTTAAATTTTATTAAAATCGAATGAAAAATAAATTTTAGGGGGGGGGGGCAGGGGGGTGATTGAACTTTCTGATGTCTAAAATACCATTTTTCAATTATTTACACCCTAAGAAAGCAACATTTTAAATTTTATTAAAATCGAATGAAAAATAAATTTTAGGGGGGTCAGGGGGGTGATTGAACTTTCTGGGGTCTAAAATACCATTTTTCAATTATTTACACCCTAAGAAAGCAACATTTTAAATTTTATTAAAATCGAATGAAAAATAAATTTCAGGGGGGGTCAGGGGGGTGATTGAACTTTCTGGGGTCTAAAATACCATTTTTCAATTATTTACACCCTAAGAAAGCGACATTTTAAATTTTATTAAAATCGAATGAAAAATAAATTTTAGGGGGGGGGCAGGGGGGTGATTGAACTTTCTGATGTCTAAAATACCATTTTTCAATTATTTACACCCTAAGAAAGCGTCATTTTAAATTTTATTAAAATCGAATGAAAAATAAATTTTAGGGGGGTCAGGGGGGTGATTGAACTTTCTGGGGTCTAAAATACCATTTTTCAATTATTTACACCCTAAGAAAGCAACATTTTAAATTTTATTAAAATCGAATGAAAAATAAATTTTAGGGGGGTCAGGGGGTGATTGAACTTTCTGGGGTCTAAAATACCATTTTTCAATTATTTACACCCTAAGAAAGCGTCATTTTAAATTTTATTAAAATCGAATGAAAAATAAATTTTAGGGGGGGTCAGGGGGGTGATTGAACTTTCTGGGGTCTAAAATACCATTTTTCAATTTTTTACACCCTAAGAAAGCAACATTTTAAATTTTATTAAAATCGAATGAAAAATAAATTTTAGGGGGGGGTCAGGGGGGTGATTGAACTTTCTGAGGTCTAAAATACCATTTTTCAATTATTTACACCCTAAGAAAGCGTCATTTTAAATTTTATTAAAATCGAATGAAAAATAAATTTTAGGGGGGGGTCAGGGGGGTGATTGAACTTTCTGGGGTCTAAAATACCATTTTTCAATTATTTACACCCTAAGAAAGCGTCATTTTAAATTTTATTAAAATCGAATGAAAAATAAAAAAAATAAAATTTTAGGGGGGGGGGGTGGGGGCGCAGAGCGGAAAAATCTTTTCAAATGTCGAATTGTTAGGGGGAGGAAGAGTTTTTATTTTTCATTTTAAAGATTTGATAAATATATTTTTCATAAAGCGAGTTAGATCCTGTTTTCCAATGCTTTGCTATGGGGTAATTGATAACCCCCAAAAAGGGGGGTTCCCTACCCCTAATTCGATATAATGATAGCCTAAAACCACCCCCGGAAAATTCCCTACCCATTAAAAAAAACTCCATGAAAATCGGTCCAGTAGTTTCGGAGTCTATGCGTTACAAAGACAGACAGACAGACAGACAGACAGACAGACAGACAGACAGACAGACAGACAGAGATTGTCTTTTATATAATAGTATAGATATAGATAGATACAAAATATGTTTAGTTTACGAGATATAAGCGAAAAACTGAAAAAAGTCCAAAGTTTCTCCAAATGTAAGTAAAAAAAAAAAAAAAAAACAAGAGAAACTATGATCGGCCGTATCTCGGTTAATATTGAGTTTACACATTCAAAGTTTTAGCAAATTTAATTCTCTACAACCTTCTATGGTACTATGGCGCACAAAATATGCCTACTTTACGAGATGTAAGCAAAAAACTGAAAAAAGTTTTTTTTTTAAGGTCTTTCGGCAACGGAAGCCATTTAAATTGAAATAAATTTTTGTCGCATGAGCAAGGATACGAACCCGCGACCCTTGGTACAGACTCCTACATTAAGACCCGAGGGCCTGAAAAAAGTTGAAATATTTTGAGGTTTTTGCATCCCCTTCCTTCCCCCCCTCCCAAATTAGCACAGGGACTTCGAGGTCTAAAACTTAAAATATACCTGGTACATCCTAAAGTGCCCCCAAATAACCTGTAAAATTTCTACAAGCAAATGGTAGCTCAACATATTATTAATTATCCGGCCTTCATATTATTTTATCTAACCCCTGTATCTTACTAGAAACAAAAATCTGATATGATCGCAAGTTTTTTATTACCACAGTGCCTATTTGATGGAATAATCTTTAGCTTTTGCGGCTCGTGCCCGAGTCCTGTTACGACCTACTTTCTCTTCTTTGAAATAGCTAATTGATTTCTTAAAATTAATCAATTTGTTTGATTACAACTAATCAGAATTAATTAATACACAAACAAAAAAAAAGAGGAAATGATTTATTTTGTTTGCACACACAAACTCTCTTTCACTCTCTCTCTCATACGATTCTCGTTTTATTTTATTTTATTTTTTTTTTTTATTAAACCCCTAACGACGGTGTGTGTATATATACGATATACGAAATGTTTAAAGAAGTTAAATGCTTCAAAAAATGAGTTTGTTCAGCTAACATTTAAGCTTATTATTAGTTACCTTGTTCAAATTTGACTACAAACAAACAGCAAAACTTTATTTAATAAATAATAATTTAATTTACTTAATTAAGACTTGCACAAGAACAAAGTTTTGAAAAGTAGAGCATATATAAACATCTTGTATTGAGAAGAAAATTATTAACTGTTTTATAAACTAACCATTAAAATAAATTTTATGAATCGATATAATAACGTAATTATAACATTTAATTACACCGACTTAAGGCTAAGTGTTTTTGAATATTTAAACTAATTAATAAGTGTATGCTTAAGGAAAACCTAGCAAACCATTTGCATATTTTTTTAAAATACATTTCCCACTGTTATTCTGCTAAAAAAATCTGGTGTGACTGGTCGCACAGCACACAACTTTCTCTTACCTTTGATAAGAGAAAGTTGTGTTCTGTGCTTGCCACACCAGATGTTTTATTTAGTTTCCACCGATATAGTTTCAAAATACACAGCAGTTTTTCGATTTACCGAAGTTTACATCTGAAGCGTTCGTATTATCGAAAAATTCGAATTATTCGAATTATCGAGAGAGCCACGATCTGCTCTTCATTTCTATAAAAATTTTGATTACACTTGCTTTGTTGTTTATTGTCTTAATACTACAATAGTTCAATCTTTTCTTCTCTGAAAAACAATTCTTCTAACGCTTGACATTGACCTAATAAAAAACTCACTTGAGTTAAAAACCTCAACAGGCGTCTTCTCAGTTCCCGCAGTTGAGTTTCCCTTTTATGCTTCTCCTTTTGTTTTTATTTTCTGCCTGGCTGCATGTGACTATTGGTCATTATAGGTCTTCGGACCTTATGCACCCATTCAACAAAAAAAAAAAAAAAAAAAAATTAATTTGGTTACCAGTTGCAGGAGGTTTACTTGGCATGGAGTTAGTTGCAGGTGGAGATGCAATTTGGGAATAAATAAATAAATAAAATTTATTATCAGAATTTTTTATTGACGACCAATCGCAGTAAATTGGTTTCAGTTAATAATAACCATCATCAGGTTTGAAATTTACAAAATTAATTGATAAAATGCGGGGATGTTGTGTATGTCTTAACGCATTTCATCATTTAATTTTGTAAATTTCAAACCTGATGATGGTTATTATTAACTAAAACCAATTTACTGCGGTTGGTCGTCAATAAAAAATCCTGATAATAAATTTTATTTATTTATTTATTTAGTCCCAAATTGCATCTCCACCTGCAACTAACTCCATGCCAAGTAAACCTCCTGCAACTGGTATTGATAATTCTTGGCTTTTGTTTTTTTTTTTTTTTTTTTTTTTTTTTTCCCTCCCCCCCCCCTCCCAATTTTTTTATCCTGTTTCGTTTGTTAATTTGGTTACGTTCAGTAAAAACATTAATAAAATTTTTCAAATTCCGCTTGATATTAGCTGGTACATAGAAAATTTACATTAAATTAAGCATAAATTAAGTGATATCTTTTTTTTTTTAATGGACTACACCACTTTCAAAATAAACGGTCCATAAGAGAAATTAAAAAACAATTTCATGGTTAAATCCGTTCCATATCAATAGCTTATTTTAAAGTTTTATCTTACTTTTTACTTTTTAAAATGACGAATGACTTGAAAAAATATTATCGTGTTACTGGCTTTAAAATTGATGTGACAGTGAATGTTAAAAATAGTTGTGCTGAAATCAAACCGTCTTCTTATATTTAAAGTAGAGGCTTTTTCTAAAAGGAGTTCAGTAGAGTAAGCCTCTCTGGCCTGTTGAAGGGCAACGACTAAGTATTTTTAACATCCACTGGACCAATGGCTATATCCTCTTTAATGCTCTCCCCTTTTATGAGACATTGATTATACTTTTCAAAAATTATTATTATTATATTTTTATTTATATTCCATTTTTCAAATAAAATGTTCTATGACTATTGTAGAAAACTTAGCATAGATACAATTTTTTAATATTTTATCTACGATATTAGAATATCCATATCCGAGTTGAAATAAAAAGGCTGTGATATTTTTCGCCCCAATTTTTTTTATCTTAAACTTGCCGACGTTTTGGGGCTAACTGCCTTCCATCCTCAGTACATTTATTTTAACAAATCCAAGAGAAACAAATAAGAAATTGGTTTCATTAAAATTTGAGCTCATCATGCGCATGCTCTCAGTAAAGAAGCTGAATTAAAAATAAGGCTGGTACCCCATTATTATAAATTTTATTGGTGGCCCGAAATGGTAAAAGTTAAACTTTTTTAAATTAATATATATTTTGGCTGTGGTCATTAGAATTGTATTTTAAGAAATATTCATTTGTCTATGGCTTCGTACCAGTGGCGTATCCAGAGGGGGGGGGATAATCTGGTGTGACTGGTCGCACAGCACACAATTTTTTCTTATTTTCGGTAATTTAAAGGCGCATTCTGTACTTGTTGGCTAGAATATAAATACAAATCAAATTTTTAAGTATTAATTTTTAAAATTTTACATTAAAAATACAATTTTTTTTTTCAAATCTCGGGGGGGGGGGGGATAATTACTCTCCTTACCCCCCCCCTTGCTTCGAACAAAGATTTAAAGTTGTTTTTATATACTTTTTTCCACTTTTGTTTATCAAGCATTGTTAAAATAAAGATCCTGAGGATGGGCTGCGCTTATGCTTCGAAACGTCAATCACATGTGGGTGGCCTTTAATTTTCCACTCTAGATATTTTTTATAAAGAAATCGATAAATAATAAATATGATTTATGAAATATTAATAATACTTTATACCTTGTAATTGTTTCAATTTTGATAAATTAAAGAAAACTTAATCATTTACCTATCACAAGCGATTGGTTTATTATCATCAACAAAGAGAGGGAGGCCGGAGGGGGGCGGAGGGGAGGGGCTGATGATGATGATGATGATACATTGCATCAACCTGATTTCAACTAATTAATCATGAGAGATTATTCTCTATTTATTTTGATATTCCCAACTCTAACGAACTCACAAACTCAACCAAATTCCTTTGATAATTACTGTCATAATTGACATTTGTATAAACGAATTTACAATCTTTTTCATTCCATTAGGGTTTGTCTAACAAGCTTGTTGAAAGTTGAAGAAATTTGCCAGCCGGTTGATTTATGATCGGACACCCCCGTTTATAAAGGCAACATTAAATAGGGTGGGGATAATGCATCTTGGATGTGAGCTAGTGGTTAAAATGGAGCAGAATCTGGAATATAGAGGGTGGGGTTTATGAAAAAACACGAAGAGAAAGATCAAACAGAATAAAAAGAATCTGTTAAAAAATATAATCTGAACTGACTGAATCTGAGGACCAAGTTTATTTAAACAAATAAAAAACAGGTGCATGCTCGAGTTGCATTCACGGCGTTCCGTATTTAGTGTGTCAAAATAAGTGAAGGGAACTTAAATTGAACCCAAGTTGCGTTGTATTTGAATTAGATATTGTCCACCAGTACAAATAACTCAAATGGAAATCATGCAATATGGAAGCCTTAGATCATGAAAATATAATAAAAAAAAAGTAAAACAATACTTTCTCTCAAGGTCTTTACCAGGTAAAATACACAGGTTGGCCAGAAACTAGTAAACAAACAATTTTCCGGTCACAGTTTTTGATTGGTCCACGTCATGAAGCTCCTCCTTGCTTGTATTTTTCTATATGGCAGCGATGTTGACTGCTTATAACCTAGTTCACATTTATTTTGTTTTGTTTGCAAATTGTATAGTTTCTGACTAAATTAATTTAGTATTTTATAATTTTTTTTTTTTTTTTAATTAAATTAATTTAGACCTTGATATTTACACTGCTTTATTAATAATATGCTGTATATAAATATTTATAAATGGTTTGTTCCGAAGGTTATTTTACAAAAAGGGGAACTCCATGACGTTACTCTCTTGGAATGGAAAAAATGTAAACAAACCGAGTTTGACCCCCCTGCTCTCTCTATATATTTCATATATAGGGTAAGAGAAAGTAAAAATATCAAATCCTTTTTCAAGAACACAAAAATGCAAAGTCTTTTTTGACATCACTATAATAATACAATATATTATAGGTATATTGGGATTCAGGCATATCTATTTATATCATTTGGTGATTTAAATAAAAATTCATCAGGCTACCTTGGGTACGAACCCACACCCTTTGACTTTTTGAGGTTACCAATATTGACATTTGTCAACTTCTCTAACCTCTCTGCTGCTGAGATTATTAATATGATTCATTCTGTAAGAGACATTTAAAAATTCCCTTCGCCTCAATATTTATAAAAAATCACGATTTTCTCCTCTAATTCAAATATTTTGAAACATAAACGCTATTAAACGGTAAATATAATAAATTACCAAAATATTTATTTATTGATCCGTTAAAGTCAAAGAGGACAAATTTAATACTTTTATTAAAACGACCAAACTGAGAAAAAGAGTCAAAAATATTGTTTTAAAGGATATTTGCCAGCCATATCCTAACAACGTAAAGATATTTGCTTGAAAAAGTTGGAATTTTTTTAGTCAATTTAGCATTTAAGATAAAGACAATTTTCGTTATGACTTTGTGTTTTGATTGGCCCCCCTGGACTTCCCGCTACTTTTATCCTAGGGGACTGGCCCGATATTAGTGTTATTCGTGAGGTTATAAGTATTTATATTTTTAATAAATAAAAGTGTACTTGTGTCTTTTTGGAACATTTCATTAGCATTGCATCGTTGGACAAAGGGCTTAACTCAACTGGAATGCTTCCCAAAAGTAAAAGACCAAGTCGAAAGTAACTCTTTCGGCCTGCTGGTCAGTTATAATCTCATCTTAGATTCAAATCCATCCTAATTTGCCTTATTTTTTCATTAAAAAAATCATTGAAATACAATGTAAATTTTTATAATATTCTCTTTATTAAGTTTCTATTCTTGAATGGTTTGCTCTGAGCTCAAAGCCTCGTCGTCTCACTTACACCTCATTAGTTATTGGTAATCAATTAATTCTAGTTGATCCTCTGATGAAATGTATACTAGGCGTGAATTTGATATATTAGCCAGCTAAATTAGCATTCTGATGAAGGCCTATACATTAGTTGAAACGTTTAAAAAAAAGAAATTTTAATCTTTACTAGCCAGATTATAATATCTAATTATAGATAAATAAATAACACTAGGTTAAGTTTCCAAAGGTTTTTATTTTTAGCTTATGCGACTTTAATACATCTTCAGAGCTTTGACACAAACTCTATTAACCTATCAACGTCGAAAGGCGCGTAAACTAAAAATGAAAACCTTTTGAAACTTATACTAGTGTTATTCATTTATCTATAATTGAATGAGAACTTAATTAAATAAGAATGTTTCAACGGTGAATTCTTCGGATAATATTATAATAATTTTGCCTATGATCACTTTGTAATTAATATTCTTGTTTATAAATAAGGATTTCGCACGAAAATATTTTTGAAATCTGTCTTGTATAATACAAGACAGATTCCAAAAATTCAAATGCACCGTACTGTCAGAAACTAAATATATGTCGACAGAAAAAATCTGGTTTGACAAGCACAGAACACAACTTTCAATTACCGAAGGTACGAGACAATTGGGTGCTGTGCGACCAGTCACACCAGATTTTTTTATTTAAATAAATAAATTTATTATTTCAAAAACTGTGTAAAAAATTCTTGGCATGAAGGCCACAAACTAAAAAAAAACTTTTAGGGTGGGGGCCCGTATTAAATAGCTCCAAGGCCCGTCAAGTCTGTCGGCCCTGCTTGTATTATTTCTTTAAATTTCCAGTCATTATTTGGATGTCGTGGATTTAATAGAAAAATAAAAAAAAAAAAAAACTTAAAGGGAATGAGAAAACAGAAAGAGAGGAAGGGGACGCAAAAAGCTTTTTGTTTTGTAGCCTGTGGCTTCCGGCCAGGAGTAGAGCAGAGTGGTAGAGTAGGGTGCCAATTGAGACTAATTAGATTACTGTTCTCTTAACAATTCACAGGAAACAGGATTTTCCTTTTTTTAAGCTTATATCCCGAGAGAACACTTCCCTAGATCTCTCTTTTTCTCGTATTTATCTGCTGAGTAAAAAACACGCACGTTATGTGCCATTTTACGAACAAAATTTAACACATTCATTCATATTCAATCTGGGACAGAGCGGCGATGATTTTGTTGGTGAAGGAGTTTTGAAGCAAATTTCTTATAAAAAATCGTCGTTTCGGAAGACAAACCCTTTCTTCTACAGGACTATTTGTAAGAAATACAATTTTCCCTTCATAAAATATTGTGTCAAAACAATTAGAGAGAGGCATTTATTCTCAGAAATTTCTCTTCTTAATATATATATAGGCCCCCTCATCTAGTGACGCCCCAGGCCTCCGACTGTCTCGGTACGCCCCTGCCTAATTGTTCTTGTCGAAAAAAAGGAAAAATTTTATTTCTTGACTCCACAAAGAAAGCGTTTGCCTTTTGAAACATTAGCCTTGCAAATAAATTTAAAAAATTATTATTTCTTCACATCCATTTATTCAAGATACTCAACTATATCTCACGAAAATTAATATAGCTACAATTCATTTAAAAATAAACTTGGGATCAATTAATTAAATAAAAAATGAGGAGTTAGTCAATTGGTCCGTCGGCCAAAAATTAAATAATTTTGAGTTTTATCCGTTTATTTGGGGCCCCTTTCCTTACCCTAAAAGTTTTTTCTAGTTTGTAAAAGGCTATTGTGGCCATTCCGAAGCCCTTGCAAGAAGATGGAAGATCCACAGCCCCTCGCTGCACAGTTGGTCAAATTGGCTGATCTTTACAAATATAAAGTTTAATATACGGATTCTTCTTTCACTTCGAATATATTCCTAATAAATAAATAAATACAAAAAATAATACTTGGAAGTATTTTATTTCAATTGAGGGTGTGTTTTAAGGGTGGATAAATGAAGCGAGTCTTTTAATAGTTATTTAATTTCGAATTTATTCCCAACTGAATAAAACCCCGTTAGTTTGCAGGTAAATAGAATTTTTTTTTAAATAGAGAATTTATTTGATAATTGTTAATTCTTGGGCGCTCTGAGAGCAATGCTATTTCTCTATCTCTGCCTGTTTGCTTGTTGCCTACCTGCCCGGCTGTTTTTAGTTGTATTCGAGTCGAGCCATGAGTCATTCGGTTCAGCTCCACTCTCTCTCTCTCTCTCGCGTGTGTTTAGTTTCTTTTATATTGTGTTGTGATTTGTGCAAATAAGACATTCATCCACCGAAACTCCCCTCCTGGTCATCTTAGTATTAAGGTAATGAATATTTTCACATCTCATTTGCATAATGAATTAAAGTAATTTTGTATTTGATTTTTCTCTCTTATAATATACTGATAAAATTATCCAATTTTTTAAATATAACTCTATGATGAATTCGTGTACCCCAGACGGAGGGTGAGAAAGGGTGCAAATCACCCCTTCTAATAAACAAAATAGTTTTTTCTTTAAAAATGAAAATTAAAATAGAAAATTAGAAAATTATTTTTTTTGTAATTTTTTACATTTAAGCAATGATTTCTTTCCCTCCCTCCTCACCCTCCACCCCTCTAACAGAGAATTTATATTCTCCTATAATATTTAATAAGAAATTATTATTAAAATAATTGAAAATATAAATTCCTAAACTTTTATCTCTCATCAGTGGCCTAGTAATAAGTGAGATTTTTGGAGGTGGAATTTTCTTTTTCCCTGTCTGAATGCCTGATTTTCTTAAGCAGTTTCTCCACTCGCCTCCCCTAATTATAAGTGGAAAAATTCAGATGATTTTTTTTTTTAATTTGCTTACGTTTCTGTGTCGTAAAATGCCACAAGCCTGTAAAACCGTTCTTTGTTTCATGAATTTATTTCCTTTGTTTGTAGTTTTAGATATAATTCGATCCCCCTCGGCTCACGCATCCCCTTATAGATATTCATTAATTCACATTCAATAAATTAATGAATAAAATTGCATTCGTTTTTCTCATTAAAATCTTTTAGAATTTTATATAAAAATTAATTTTATTTCTGTTTGTTTAAAGGCCACCCCCTCCCTCCCAAGTTATTTTCCCATTCTACAAATTTTCTTAAGACTTGCAATTTTTTGCCCCTTGAGTAAAGGGTAGTCTAACCCATGTATTTTTCTTTAAATAAATTTAGTTTTTATAAATGTCATATTTTTACTGATTTATTTACAAAA
>JAKCPI010010585.1:0-64466 GCA_023213315.1 Euborellia annulipes
TAAAAGTCTTATATGGCCTAAGTTGTCGAAAAGTCTGTGTGTATATGTGTGTGACAAAAAATCTGCTGTGACGAAGCACACCTTGTTAGAAAAAAAAATTCGAAAAAAAATGTGAGATTTAAATAAATTTATTTAAATATAAATTAATATCCCACAAATATTATTTGTTAATTGACCCTTATATACAATTTTTAAAATTTCGAAATTCAATTTTGAAATAGAAAGATAATTCCTCCTCTCTGCTAACCCCGTTCATTCGTTCCTTTTTTTATAGTTGGTAAATTCCTTCATTATTAATTTAAAGCCCTAACTACGTGGCCTTCACCTTGAAACCGTTCCCATTTATTTATTTATGAAATTTAATTCCTAGCTTTTGTTTTTTATCTTTTATTCCATCAATACGAAATTTTTGTTTAAATTATAATCGGAATAATTCAAAAATGTCTATTTATTTATTTATTTATTTCATAATATTAATGTTATCGATTAGTTGTTGTATTTTTCTAGTTATTTATTGAATTTTGTTGTCGTCGATAATCTCTTTATTTCCTATATTCCAAACAAATGTCTTTTTTTGTTACAACTTTATAACGATGGTAAATTTAATGTAATTGCAAATAACATTTTGGGGGGGGTTAGGGGGGGGATATAATAAATTGTTACAATACTTGAAACCTCATACTTTTTTTTCTCATTCACCCTCACATTCACACAGTCTTTTCGGCAACTTATGCCATTTAAGACTTTTACGATAAACGTTATTTAATAATATATATTTATTTGGGATCCAGGCATTCTTATTTAAGCCATTTGGTATCCAAATGGCTTAAATAAAATCATCGGAATGCCTGGGGTCCGAACTCGCGACGTTTGGTCCGACGTTTGGCCCGAGGGCTACTTGAAACCTATTGCAATTATTTCCTTATCTAATTGTAGGTGATCTAACAGTTGAATCAAACAAGTTTAATAATATTTGGATAGAAAGTTTATTTAAAGAAGTCACATGTAAATGTGTTAGAGTGATACCTTGTTATAAAAGTGTGTTTTAAGAAGGCTGCTGCTTTTTACGTATACCTAAATACCAACAAATGAGGAATAATTTTGGAACACTTCGAACTATTGGGGGATGTATTTTTTTTCTTCTCAATAATACATTATAATTTATATCTTCAGAAAGTAGGCATTCTCCCGAGTAGAATGATATATCACACTTGTATATACAGGTGAATATTTGTTATAATCTTGTTAATAAGGGGTACGTATTTTATGTGGCACTTGGAGCATCGCTAATTGCCATTTAAAGAACGGAAAAAAAGAAATAGCTAATTAAATTTTAATTTTATTCAAAATTCAAAATAATAATAAATGTGAGATTTAAATTGTATAAAATTAAATTATCTTTGAACTTAATTAAGGATCTCGCCTAAATCTCACAAATAATTTCTAGCGAAGCAAATTCCAATTGCTACAATTGCGTCCTAGCTATTCTCTCTTTGCGGCCTCCTGAAGCCCTTTAATACGAAATATTAAAATAGGAAAAATAAATATTAATTTTTTTTCTCTTTTTTCAGCCGTCATGAGTGACTACGAGGATTGTATTGAGCCGGCCTCGCCGGGGCTGTTGCTCGACGATGGGCTTCGACACCGGCCAACAAAACCATCGACATCCTCCTCAATAGCCACACATCGACGTGTCCCATCCTCCACCCCATCAACAGACAAACAGACTGATGATTATGATGGTGTGTCATTGGCTTCCACTGAATTGCCTGTTCTTCTTGTTGCCGATGAAATGGATGACGATGACACGTCAGCAATTGTCGAAGAGGATGACGGTGTTGGGTGTCCATTACCTAGTACACCTGAAGATGAACATCTACTCGATTGTGAGGTGAGCGTTTATACAAATTACTTGCTTTTTTTTTATCTATAATAAAAGAAACTAGACCCCATTGTTCGAAATATAAGGCATTATTATACAGGGTGTTTCTGAAATAGACTTTCAATTAATTCAATGCAGCAGCAGAATGAACGATGAACCAGGTCGGCAAGGGATCCGCGAAGGAGGAGTGACCTGACCCCCCCCCAATAAAGGCAGACAAGGAAGTCCTCACCTTTATATGCGATGGAAGGGAATTCCAGAGCCTAATTCACTCTATGTGGAACGATCTTCCATAAAGAAATGTCTATGACATGGAATCATCAGGCTAGAGCTGTTCGATCTCGACCCTAACCTTGAGTAATAATTGTTCATGTATTGAGGACCAACCCCCCTGCCAGATCAACCTCAGCGAGGCAAGGCTTCTAGCCTCATCCACCCTCAACCACCCCCCAAATTTTTATAGTATTCCGTGACATGCTCATCCCTTTTCAATTTGAAAACAAACCTCACCGAGCAGTTCTGAGTCCTCTGCAACCTGTTTGAGAGCTGACACGTGATATCGGACATGACGACGACCCCATAATCGAGATACGGCAGTACCAGCGCCCAGTGGCGTCATTTCAACTTTTTATTGGGGGGGGGGGGCAAACATTTTTTTTTCTTAAAATTTACTTACAAATGGGTACTTAAATTTGGCCAAAACATATTTAATTTAATTAATTGTTTAATTTTGTACAGTTTGTATACTCGTAGATGTATTTTGGAGTATTTTATTTAGAATAATATAAAATTTTATAAAAATCAGAGCCCTTGGGGGGGGGGGGCAATGCCCCTGCCCCCCCCCCAATGACGCCACTGCCAGCGCCCTCACCAAACTAGCTCTTAGATTTGTCTACATATTGTCCTCCTTCTGCTTCAAGCTATCCTGGGGGAAGTAGTAAGAGAGAAAACAGAAGCTGATTTTTTTCTCCTTATCGTCCGAAATCTTTTTTATCTCCAGAACGGTTTGACTAATTATGGTGAAATTTGGCATGGTACTTAACTGAGGTAAAGGACTTGAGTTGAAAAATTCTCAATCTACAGCAGTTTTCTCATAAAAGACCGATATGCGGCTAAACGGTATGGTTTGGAATACATTGCATGACATAAAGTCATACTAAAATTGGCCGTAGAATCCAAATATGCAATAATATACAGGGGTATATTTGTTGGGACTTCATCCTTGGGTCTCATTCCAGTCCAATTGAAGCTATCGACCTTAAATTTTTTTAAGGCTAACAATTGGAATATTACAACTTCTAAATATCACTTATTTTTGATTTCAAAATAATTGAATTGAATCGAAATTAAATGATTAAATCACCAAACATCGTGTATTTAGGAGTCGATCTGTCAAGTGGTGACCTATACAAATAAGAACGAATCTGTGTTAAAGAACGAATCAGTCAGAATGTCCGGCCAACCGATTATGTAGAATCGAAAGTCGATAAATAAATACGAGAAAGACAGAGATCAACGAATTAGTAATAATTATACAAAATCTAGTTGCCTCCTCTTATTTAATAGACACTTTATGTTGACTCGAGCGGTCCATTTAAAGATAAACATAACTTTGATATGGATCACTCTGTATAAGAAGTGCAATTGGAACAAAAATATTTTAAATTTGTAGTCGTAAAGGCCCCACATTATGCACCCATTTAAAAATGTTCGTTAATAAGCCCACAATCTTCCGTCCACGCACTATTGCCCCACCAGGTATATTTCTTTTTATGAGGCGACGGGAGGAGAGGTTTGGACCTAAATACCCCCCCCCCTAGCCTCTCAGAGAGGTAGGCATATAATATAATATAACTAAATTGTGACCTCTAACAACACCAAATCTTATCTCAAAAATGTCTCATTGCAATTTTCATTTTTAAATATTTATTTGGTGATTCTATCAGTTAAAGGCCATCAATTAATAAACAAAAACAGGGAGATTTGTAATATTACAAATATTTAATTACAATAAACATTTCTATTAGAAGACCACCGTCAAAAAAAGGTTAAAGGTCGATTCACATTATACGTAACGTCAACGCCACGGAACGGAACGGCAACGTCACGTAAAAATATTCTACAATGCATCTTTAATGGTGCTGTTCACACTTACCGGCAACGTCACGGACCGTCAACGTCGCAAGACGGTGGGATTTCTCGAAAAGAATAATTTGACGTGACAGTGCCTGTCTGAAGTACATAAAACTGATCTTGCGACATTCTAAAATATTTGTAAAATGAAATTTCATCGTCTTCCAATTTCTTAAATAAATTGTGATATTCTCCAACAAGCTTTCTTTTACATCTTTCTTCCTCGTCTAAAATTAATGCAATTATTGCTAATTCTTTTTTATTAAATTTAGGCATTTTGACAAATGCATGAAGACTAACTGAACAGCTGAAGTAACAACTCCAACTGCACTTAAACAAAAAAATGGCAGCCGGACGTGTCTTTGCCGGTGTAGTGTGAATGGGTAGCAGTTTTGACGTAACGTTGCCGTTCCGTTCCGTGACGTTGACGTTACGTATAATGTGAATCGACCTTAACACTTCTTTTTGTTGTTTTTTGAGTAAAAATTAATCTTTAAGGTATTCTACGTATTCTAATTCCTTAAACGAAAGAAGTAGGGCTATATTTATTTATTTATTTGAAATTCCTATCGGGATCACCGTTTATTTACCCGAGGTGAAGACACACACCTCAAACCCAACCGGCCTCTGGCCGTAGCCATCTACCGGCACCCCGTGAAGTTACATCATTTCCTATCTCTAACTCCTCCTCCTGCTTTCGTCTATAGCCCTTATTTCTGGTTCTATTCAACCTCTTCTATGCTAGGGAGGATGTCCTGGTTTGACAAGTGACTCTCTATAAACTATAACCTTCTTGTTATAGAAGCCGATGCTTACGTCAAATTTTTAATTTTATTTAAAAAAAAATTAGATTCTATTATGACTTACGATGTACTATCCGAACAACCTTAAATAGATTAATTATTAAGCCTTTTTCTTATGTGTGGGCGTTCTTTTGATAACATCGGATTTTTATATTATTAGAGCAGTATTTATATTTAAATTGAAAAGAAAACTGATGCAGAACGAAAGGACGGGATACTTGTGTCTCTCTCCTTATTCTTTTGTTATAACACGCAACCTTTTCAAAAAAACTTATTCTATATTATAAATTGCCAACCCACCCACATCCAAATAAATAAACATTTTCTTAATCAATAAATGAAATTTTATTTTTTAAATAAAAAAATTTATTTGCATTTGGCATTTGAAGCCACGTTATCTTATCGATAGGGCAGCAACTCGCTGAAATTGCCTACCAAGTTTGATTTTACATGTATTAATATACCGTGTACATGCCAAGCAATCCGTATTGAAACTCTCTCTCATTCTCGATTTCCATTTAGAAGGGACCTCGCACCCTCTATTTGCCAAATTGTCTTTCCTTTATGAATTGCAATTTAATTTCGTTCCTAATTACTTTGGAATCATCTTTGTATTCTACCTAATTATATCTCGTCTTTTATTTTATTTTAAAAGGCTTTCTAAAGGCTACACACCTAAGTGCAAACTTGACAAGCATGCATGTGCAATCATTTTGTACCAGCATGCACAAATTCCCCTTCATGTATTCACACGGCACAAACATGCCGAAAATTAACCTAAAAATGTCAAACTCGGAAGGTTATTTGTGCGATCATAACAAGAAATATTCATTTAAGGGGGCTCGGGAGCGAAGGTGCTAATACTATCAATATGTCTGTTAGACTAGCCTGCCATCTATTGCAAGAATGCTGAACTAATTTGACAGTTGAATTTTAAATAAATCATCTAAGCTTATTTAAAAAATTTCTTAATTAATATGTAATTAATAATAACAATAAATTCATTTTTAAATTTAAAAAAAATTAAAGATTATTGGGACAGATTGTTTTTTTGTATTTGCTTGATAACAAAAAAATTAATTACGATAATTTTTTAATAAGTCATTAAAAAAATTATAGCTCGATGTCCCAATAATCTCTTATAAATTTAATTCATTTAAAAAAATACCACATTGAAAAATTCCTTATAATAATCTAGTTTTTTTAAAAGTACGTTTAGACGTCGCTCCTGAACCTCCTTAATAGGAGAATTAAATTCAAGTATGATACACAAGGTTTTTTGTTTCATTGATTTATTTATTTAACACTAACATTTTATACGTATTTCGACACCATATGTGTCATCATCGGAAGTGAATTACATATTAAAAATATAAATTACTTAAGAGTATGTAATTCACTTCCGATGATGACACATATGGTGTCGAAATACGTATAAAGTGTTAATGTTAAATAAATAAATCATTGAAACAAAAAACCTTGTGTATCATACATGAATTTATTTCTCATATTAAAGCATAATGTTTCAACTAGAGCCAACGGTTACCAATTTAAAATTAAGAAATATTCACTTGTTTTAAAGAGAGACACAATAAATATTAATATTTAAATTGAAATTTTAAATGAATTAATATATAGCCTATTAAATAAATATCAAATGTCAAGCGCAAATATGCTTGTGCATGATTAAAATTCAATTGAGCATCAGGCGGCTTGCACAATTAAAATGCGTGCGCAAAATTCTCCTACAAACGCTACAGTTTGCTTGAATAAAAAGATTGCACCTGCATGCTTGTCAAGTTTGCATTACGAGTGAAGCTGCCTTTACTAAAAAATAAAAAATAAAGGGTCGGACTAAGCCGAACGCCCACCCACTATTCAAGAAAAAAATATCCCCCCCCCTAGAGCGCCCCCTAATGGTCCGATGTTTACCAAAAGCTTTTCAGTTCTTGGCCTCTACCCCTAGTTTATGGGTGCAAAATTTCAAAACAATTGAATGAATAGTTTTTGAGTTTTCGTTGACGAAAAAAATTACCACAGACATACACACAGACATCATTCCAAAAACTACTTAAATGGATTCAGGGGACCTCAAAACGTGTAGATCCATTAAAATTTCGACATCGAATTTGTGACATGAATCTAATACTTTCTCTATGTTTATATAGAGGTAAGAGAAAGTTAAAAAGTAAATAAGTCAATTCAATTCAAAATTTCCATAGGCTCTGTGTATTTTAAATGACTGCTTAAAATAAAGTATGGTTATTTTTCAAAATTTTAATCTTATATTTTATACACAATAGAGAATCCTAAATAAATACAACATTTCATAAGAATTGGAAAATAATTTTTAAAATGTGGAAAAGATCTCCTTTTGAACCGAAATTAACATGCAAATCCCCATATGGGGATTTAACATTGGCCTTTGGTAAGAGAAAGTTGTGTGCTGTGCGACCAATCCCACCAGATTTTTTTAAAAGATTTCTCTAAATAGAAGAATTTCGATGGCTGAGTGGCAATTATTAGGATCAGGAAGATGTATGGCAGCCAGCAAGTGACAAAGAAACTATTTGATTATCGTCGACGTTTCGGGATTACGTCGATCCCATCTTCAGGACGATAAACTGTTATTGTTGTTTAGATAGATGCAATTTTGGTTCATACAAATATAAATACTTATATTTGCATATACCATTAGATGTATATGAGAATTGTCGTAGGCGCATGGGCTATATTTTTAATTTGTGGCAAATGGGCCCGAAACGACAGCACTGGCCAAGATTGAAAGACTTTCACAAATTAAAAATATAGCCCATGCTCCTACGGCAATTCTCATATACATCTAATGGTATATGCAAATATAAGTATTTATATTTGTATGAACCAAAATTGCATCTATCTAAACAACAATAACAGTTTATCGTCCTGAAGGTGGGATCGACGTGATCCCGAAACGTCGACCGTAATCAAATAGTTTCTTTATCACTGGCTGGCTGCCATTCATCATCCTGATCCTAATTAAAGATTTAGATATCTTAGATATCATCCAATTTTCTTGATTTTTTCAAGGCCCATCTTGTTAATAAAATTCACTTAAAATTTGATTATACCGGGTGGGCCAATAGTGCGTGGACGGAAGATTGTGGACTTATTAACGGACATTTTTAAAATTTGTTGATCGCACATAATGTGGGGCCTTTAGGGCTACAAATTAAAAATATTTTTGTTCCAATTGCACCTCATATACAGGGTGGTCCATATCAAAGTTATGTTTTTTTAAATGGAACGCCCTGTATATTATTGCATATTTGGATTCTACGGCCAATTTTAGTATGAGTTTATGTCATGCAATGTATTCCAAACCAAACTGTTTAGCCGCAAATCGGGCCTTAGTGAAAAAACTGCTGTCTGGAAAAAATTGAATATCTCGCGAACCATAAAACTTAGGGGACTGTTCTTTTGAGAGGTTACTAACCATGAAATGTACTAATGTGGGCCAGATGGGTAACACGGAATTATTCTTATGTTGGGAGAAATGGCCATGCCAATTTGGAAAATTTCAATCGTGGATAACTTCATTTTTTCAAATGGAACATGCTACTTTTTTTATGCCATGGGACGTGAAATTCAATTATCTTTCAGCTGATATAAGGTTGTCTATATCTATCTTTGGTAGTTTTCTTTTTATTCCAAAATATCTGATAACGAAAAAAAAAAAATTTTATTATAGACAAAATAATTGAAAAAAAAATCCAAACGCAAAACAAAATCGTAATAAATGAACAAATTATGCTAAATATTCGAAAATGTCTTTAAATTTCCCTTAAAATCATTTATTTGAACTTCTCAAAGAAGTCCCGCTTGCTCAAATTCGGGTTATGATTTGTCAACAAGATGGCGCACCTCCTAACCTAAACATAACCCAAATTTCTTTTTCGAGAAGTTCAAATAAATGATTTTAAAAGAAATTAAAAGATATTTTCGAATATTTAGCATATTTTTTCCATTTATTACAATTTTGTTTTGCGTTTGGAATTTTTTTTCAATTATTTTGTCTATAATAAAAAATTTTTTTTTCATCAGATATTTTGGAATAAAAAGAAAACTACCAAAGATAGATATAGACAACCTTATATCAGCTGAAAGATAATTGAATTTCACGTCCCATGGCATAAAAAAAGTAGCATGTTCCATTTGAAAAAATGAAGTTATCCATGATTTAAATTTTCCAAATTGGCATGGCCATTTCTCCCAACATAAGAATAATTCCGGGTTACCCATCTGGCCCACATTAGTACATTTCATGGTTAGTAACCTCTCAAAAGAACAGTCCCCTAAGTTTTATGGTTCGCGAGATATTCAATTTTTTCCAGACAGCAGTTTTTTCACTAAGGCCCGATTTGCGGCTAAACAGTTTGGTTTGGAATACATTGCATGACATAAACTCATACTAAAATTGGCCGTAGAATCCAAATATGCAATAATATACAGGGAGTTCCATTTAAAAAAACATAACTTTGATATGGACCACCCTGTATATGAGGTGCAATTGAAACAAAAATATTTTTAATTTGTAGCCCTAAAGGCCCCACATTATGTGCGATCATCAAATTTTAAAAATGTCCGTTAATAAGCCCACAATCTTCCGTCCACGCACTAATGGCCCACCCGGTATAAATATTTAATTAAAAAAAAGAGCAATTATCAATCCCCGTTTGAGCTGAACTCACGCACACACTCACACTCACAGGGTGTTACATAATAAATGGCGATGGCTCGCTCACTGAATGTTTATTTTTGACCGCCCTTCTCAACTCGTGTCAGTTTACTTAACTCTCTCTCTCTCTCTCTCTCTCTCTCTAATTTAATTATCCATGTTGTCACAGGATTATATTATCTAGAAAATTAATAATTAAATGGAATATTAAATTTATTAAAAAGATGATAGAACATTTTTACTTTCTCTTACCTAGTATATAACTACTGTATTCTCGATTTGATGGAAATACACGTTTTGAAGTTACTTGAGTTCAAAAAATTGGATCACGTGCGTGATAAAGCGAGATTAGACCCAAAAACGTGTGTTTCCATCAAATCATGAACACCGTAGTTAGTGATGTCTGTGTCTCTAAAGAAAACGTCTTAAGAACAAAATGAACCACGCGGTTGACATTTATGTAAAGTAGGCCTACCTCTCTCTCCATGTGGGCACAAAAACAGCACATAATACAATTTTTGAAAACAGAGTTTTGTCCCACCAGATTATTTTTATTATTTCATTTTTACTTTCTCTTACCTCTATATATATGTTAATATATAGAGAGAGAAAGTATTGGATTCATGCCAAAAATTCGATGTCGAGATTTTGATGGATCTTCACGTTTTGAGGTCCCCTGAATCCAAAAAAAGTGGTTTTCGCGACATGGTCTGTCTGTGGGTGGATGGGTGTGTGTGTGTGTGTGTGTGTCTGTGAACAAAATATCTCAAGAACGAAAAGAGCTAGGAGGTTGAAATTGTATATTTAAGTTAGGCACCCCCTGGGACGTGACACGAAGCTTTTGAACAAAACCGACCAAAGAGTACTAGTACTTTACTGATGCACTTTTTCAGTTTTTTTCGATTTTCTCTAAATTCGCTCCAACGAGTTTTTTTTTAATTCAAAAATCAATTATTTTTTAGATGCTCTTTAAAATGTATATTCTCATTTTGTGATTGAAATCTTCTGAAGACCTCTTTACTCTTGTACTCCATAGAAAAGATAGGAGAAATGGATGCCATGGTAACAAAATATAAATATTTTCCCATACTTATAAATTTTACATCTTGAAAATCGCAGTACCGTACTGTCGGAAACTAAATACATGTCGACACAAAAAATCTGCTGTGACAAGCACAGTATGCAACTTTCGATTACCGAAGGTAAGAGAAAGTTGTGAGCTATGCGCCAGTCACACCAGATTTTTATTTAAATAATTTTGGCCTTTTGAAAAAAGTCTAAAATAGTTTAAAATTATTTTGTCCACCTCCAATCTCTTGAAAAAGATAAATTGATGATAGATGATTTATGTTTTGCTTGTAATACTAATATGTTCAAGTCTATATGGACGTTGATTAATTAAATAGCAAGGGATGAACGCCTGCCTGCCTGCCTGCCTGCTTTGTCCGAGAGAGAGAGAGAGAGAGTTGAAGGGTTGACTGAGCGCAGGGCGGATCCTCCCCCCCCCCTCCACCCTCTACAGGTTATATAAATAGAATAAGATATTCTCTGTCCATTTGATTGGCTTCCAAGGGGTTTAATTTATAGAAATGAGAAAAAAATATTTACCTAGATCAGGGGACGGCAAACTTTTTTAATTATCGAAGATTTTTTTTACTTTTTTCCGTACCGTACTGTCGGAAACTAAATATATATTATCCCAAAAATGACAAAATGGTCGCTTATGACCAGTGTTGGGCAAATTAAGCATATTTTGATTTGTCTACTTTATTACGTAGACAAAGACGTAGACAATGTAGACAAATGGCTCAGCGCTTATTTTCATTGGCTCTCATCTCAGATCAGTGATCTGTCATTTCTAGAAACAGCCTAGAAATTCATATACATAAAAATGTCTAAACGCGGAAGACCAATAAACAGACATTTTAATGAATTAAAATTTGAATTAGGGAAACAAAATGAAAAATATGTTGCAGTGTGTCTTTTTTGCAAAAAAAAAACCCTGCATAATACAGCTTCTAATATCTAGTTCAAATAAAAGTCACTTAAAATTAAGAATACCGCCATTATCAACGCTGGCAGATGTTTCTTTTTCACCCAATATCTCGCTAAATTTGATATTCCCCTTTAAGCGAGAATATTGGAGTAACGAACACTAAATTTTATAGGGGAAACCCGGGCAAAGTGAATACCTTAACCTGTTTTTGATTATTATCGTTTAATCATTACTAGGGAAATTAAACAAAATATTTATAATCATTCTTTATTTAATGAACTTTCAGAATAGTATAACATTTGCACTTAATATTAATTAAATTATTAGTTATAAGCCAAGTTTACAAAAATGGCTTGCTATCCACTTTTAAGTGGATGGAAGCAAAGTGGATATGGTACCAGTGGATATGGTACCAGGGCAAAGCGATTAACAATATTATTTGGCATGAAATTAAACTTACTAACAAAATAAACATTGAAAATTAAAAGAATATATTTAAATTAACATTGTAATTAAACTTAAAAACATCCCAGCTCTCAAGGTATTGCAAATTGTTGCGTTTTGCATACTCAAATGCTAGACTCATAAATTCATCCCGAGTAAGGTCGAAAAAAACTGCGTCCATATCTTTTAGGTAAGTCACCATGTCAATTTCTTGATTTTCCGTGAATATAGGACGGAATCGACCGAGCTGTGGAGAAAAAATTCCACTTTTGACATGTCTATATAGGGTAGCATATGCAAGTCCGTATTTTTTGGCTGTTCCTTTGATAGATTCGCCCGCCCTACATAAATTTATTGCAATCTGCATGACATCTTTACCCCAAGTACCTTGGGCTGTTTTTTTTTTATATCTATTAACCATCTGCAACAAAAAAAAAACATAGTAAAATACATAATTCTATAAAATTATATAACTTGTAATGACCGGGCAAAGTGAATCCTGTATCCACTTTGCCCGATCCGCTTTGCCCTTCGGGCTCCTTTTTGAGGTTATCCTAGATCATTTAAAAACCTTTCCATCTAACCTTGTCATCTACACGCATTTGAAAGCTACATAATCATGCATTACATTTTCTTCATAACCAAGAACATGACACAATTAACAAGATAGTTATAAACGAGACACTTACCTCTGTAAATTAATATTTTTCACACAAAAACACACTTTGTTCACTCACTGACGCCGCACGACGCAAACAAGTGCTGGAGTACTTGCTGCACATTAAGCGGTAACAGAGGACTGTTGCTATGATCACGCGGCTGCCACCTAACAAACAACTTAGAAGTAGTAGGCACTATTCGCTTTGCCCGGTGTATCCACTTTGCCCAGGTTTCCCCTATATATATACAATGTATTTAGTCCTCGCTTAAAGTGGAATAGAAAAATTGTAAAATCGCTCTTTACCTATTGATTTCGTGTATATTAGTATCAAAAAATTTTATTTATGACGATACATAAAAAATTATGGTGTTTGTAGTCCTTTCAAATTTTTAAATTTTATTTGTCTACATTGTCTACTTTGTCTTCTTTGTCTACATGGATATTGTTCATTTGTCTACATATAGGGTGTTTCATAAAGTACGCAGTTTTTAAATTGCGCGAGATTTTTTTGTTTGAAGATTGTCAGCACTGTTCCAATCATTTTCGTTATCTATTATCACTCCGATTAGAAGACCATTTGTCGTTTTTCCATTTTGTAGCCATACCAACCGTAATGTTCGAACGCGGTTTCGACCGGGCGATTTTCTGGTTGCAACTGACCCAGATTCTTCGAATTTCTGTACCAACCTCGAAACTGTTGTTGCCGTCGGGGCATTGTCACGTCCAAAGATCGCGCGAAGTTTACGGGCGGTCTCTGCGTAGCACTCCCGTTTTTGTAATGAGTTTTCACAATAAGAATGCATTGCTCGATACTGAACCTCTCCATGGCTACAAAATGGAAAAACGACAAATGGTCTTCTAATTGGAGTGATAATAGATAACGAAAATGATTGGAACAGTGCTGACAATCTTCAAACAAAAAAATCCCGCGCAATTTAAAAACTGCGTACTTTATGAAACACCCTATACATTGTCTACGCGTAGACAATTGCGTAGACAAAGTAAATTAGACAATTCGCCCAACGCTGCTTATGACTATATTCCATTAAGCCCTTCAATTAATATCTATTTCTTGTGTTTCAACATATTAATATATATTTTGTAATTTTTTTTTTTTTTTTAAGATGACGGAGGTGTTGAAGGCCGGCGTACTCTCCGATGAGATTGACCTAGGGGCATTGGCACACAATGCAGCCGAACAAGCAGAGGAATTTGTCCGAAAGGTTTGGGAGGCATCATGGAAAGTTTGCCATTTTCGAAATCTTCCTCGTTGGTTACAAGATAATGACTATCTACATGCCGGCCATCGACCACCATTGCCAAGTTTCTATGCATGTTTCAAGAGTATCTTCCGTATTCATACAGAGACTGGCAATATTTGGACACATCTTTTAGGTACGCAAATAATTAACTATAAGCCTGTTGTTAAAAAAATATTTGTTTAATTTTTTTTATCCTCTCGGCTGCTGAAGCCATTTAGACCCATTTTTTAAATGATATTGTATACACGGATAGATATTGAGGGAGTTTCCCGAGGTTTTGTCCGACTTGGAATTGCTTTTTTGGTAGCTTTTGCTCTAATCCGTTACGAGGTCCCCCGGCCTACTGATTAGCATTGGACTTGATCGGAGAGGCAGAGACCTCCCTTATTGTGGGGCCAATATACATTTTTCCCCCTTTTTGACTCCAGAGGCCATTAGGGTTTTGATCAGACCGAGAAATGCACGTATTTAATAAATATTATAACTTTATGCTTGAAATAAATATAAGACTTAGTAAGAGACTAATTTAATTTTTTCGCATTATGGTTGTACCATTTATTTATTTATTTATTCCATTTTTTCCCTTACCTCTTTTTGAGGTCTTTGGGGCATACATAATACATATAAATGTGTTAATCTATTAGTTAGTGTTTACATCATATATTAACATTTTTGCAATTTCAATTTATTTATTTTAAACTTTATCAAATATTTCATTTTCTTCTTTCTTCCTCTTCTTCTCCCTTCTTTACTTTGTCTCGTGATCTGTCTTGCCCAGTTTGTCAGATTTTTGTCTATTTTGCCCCTTAATATTGTCCAAATCTTATATATACGTCCTACCTTCTTTTTCCACGTCCTCCGTCTAGTTCTTCACACTCCCATACATGTTCTATTGTCTCTGTCTCTTTTCTGCAACCTTGCATTATCTGCAGATCTCCTCCACCTCTGTATCTGTAGTAAGAGAAACCCTCGCTTTCCGAGAAATTCTTAATCTTCATAGCAAGTGATCACTTGTTGCAAAGTCGTCGGTGTTGGTCCTCCGGAATGCTGGTCGCTGATCCGAGGCTTTTGAAAAATTAAACACTTTTTAACAGTATGTAATTCACTTCTGAAGATGACACATATGGTGTCGAAATACGTATAAAGTGTTAATATCAAATTAATATATTATTGAAACAGAAAACCTTGTGAATTTAATTCTCCTATTAAAACTTTTAACAATTAGCAATTATAAATCCCTTTTAAGAGATTTCAACCAATATAAGTGTTGCCTTTATTAAATAATATTTAATTTTGAAAAAAAAAAAAAAATGAATATCTCGCTTAGAATACGGGACAATTTTGTAAAAGTTTTTTCCGCTTTTGGGTACACAACGCAGACAAAGGAGAAGTACATTGATCTTATTGTAACGAAATTTGATTTGAATGGAAATAAAAAAGCTTTCTCCTGAAGAAGGTGTCAATTTTTAGTGTTACATAATTAACCCCCCCCCCCCGCTCCCCCGTTTACTCTGCATAATAATTAAAATTGTCTTGTTCACTAATTGTAAAATGTTTATGTTATTTTGCAGGTTGTATTGCGTTTATTGGTGTGGCCACCTATTTTCTAACGAGGCCTTCTGTTGAGATTCAACTCCAAGAGAAACTCGTCTTTACTGCTTTCTTCGTTGGTGCTATTGTATGTCTTGGCATGTCATTTGCCTTCCATACCGTTCATTGTCATAGTGAATGCGTTGGCAAACTATTCAGCAAGTTAGTATTCCAATCCAACAACTTCCTCTCTTCTGTTTGTTCTCTTTTCTTATTTAAAAAATAAAAAAATTTGCGTCACAAGTGTGTTTCAAAAATATAAACAAGAAAACCTGTTTGAAAAAGTGAATTTTCTGTTTTGAGGGTAGATAGAATGTTAATTCCTTAATAAATAAATTGCAAATTATTTGAACAGATTTTAATATTTTCGTATCCTTTTTTTTTTTGTAAAAGTTTCACTTCTCTTGTGTGTACAGTAAAATCCCTCTTAACCGGCCTGGTCGGGACCGAGACCCTGGCCGGATAATCCGAGGTTTCGATGAAAAATTGATTTCCATCAGACGTTTTCGTTTTCCTATCTCGCTCATTTTTGTTAAAGACATCTCAAGCATATTTAGTAGAAAAATAGCCAGGGAAGCAAGCGAGTAAACAAATTCCCCCTCCCTCTGAACGGACATGTTGCACAATGTTGCAGTTTAATTAAAATACAAAAAAAAAAAAAAATTTATGCAGGGTGTCCCAAAAGATAGTGCCAAGCGGAAGTCCAGAGATAGACCACCCCTTGGGGTACCCGAACCACCCCCCATGTATGTTATGCGATTTTTTTATAGTTTTCGAGTTATGAATTTTTGAGAATTTTCTACCTGAATAACTTTTTTTTTTCACAGTTCTCATCAAAGTTATGAAGATGATTATTTTAGTAGAAAAATAAAAGGCCGAGCAGCTATGTTTATTTCTTTATTAAAGAACTCAGTGTCGTTTCGGTCGACTATGCGACCATCTTCATGGCTAGAGTTCAGTCAATAGAACTTAAGAGGTTTTTCTACCACTCTGAACATGAAGATGGTCGCATAGTCGACCGAAACGTAAAGAAATAAACATAGCTGCTCGGCTTTTTATAGTTTTTTTTTCTACTACATATTGATTCAGCTATTCACCTCGCTAACATACCATGATTATTTTAGGCATAAAAGTACAACTTATAAATATCTGGAAAATGTCTTCTTCTACTTAGAAAAAAAAAAAATTATTCAGGTCGAAAATTCTCTGGACTTCCGCTTGACACTATTTTTTGGGACAGCCTAATTTATGTAATAATAATAATAATGTAATTTATAATACTAATAGGCTGGTTATTCCGATGCCGGATAAGAGGGGTGTGATTATTTCTTAAGAGCGCCGAGCGCAGCTTACAAAGCGTCTTTTGAATAGAGATTTAAATATGGATTATAATTATTATTTTTTCCATAGTACGCCGACCCCTTTTTAATTTTTTACTCAAAGACCCCGTGGATTTATTCCCCCCCCCCCCCCACTCCCCCCCCTTTGGTTGGCGTCCTATTAATAAATAAATCGCATTGAAATCCTTTCCTTGTTAGATTAACAACATAATTATGATGATAGCAGTAACATTTTGATAAAAATCGGAGACTCCCGGAAGTGACACTTTTTTATTTCATTTGAGCTTTTTTTTTAGATGATATAAAATTATTCTAAATGACATTTTTTAAATATAATAGAAAGAATTTAATCGCTAATCAGCAACATTAACCCTCGCTTTTATATGGCTGTCCTCTGAAGGGCTCGGAGAGTTTTGATTCTTTTTAATCACCTTTTTGTTTGGCATTAAACCGAAACATTCAGGAGTTTTTTTGGATAAGAAAAACTTAAAACAAATACAAAAATAGAAAGCAAGCAAGTTTCGAGGGCAAAATAATTAATTGAAAACACTAGGTGATAAGTTTCAAAATCGATAGAGCTAATTTTGGGAAAAAAAAAAAATATTAAAAAAAAAGTACGTTAGTAAAGTGCTAGTACTCTTTGGCCTATTATTTTGAAATTGCATGAGATATAGTTGCTTGGTTTAAGTATAAAAATTTGAGTATTGAGAGATTTGTCGTTTTTGAGTTTTTTCCGTTTAAACCCACATTTTTTGAATTTCATTAAATTTCTTGTGAAAATAACTATTAAGAAAAGCAATAAAACCGGCATTTTGGGCCATTCTACTCGACCGTTTTCAACGCTTCAAAAACGCGAGTCAAACAGAACTAAGGAGTTTTTAAATGAGATAGAGCCCTGCACGGGTACGGATTAGCCCGTAGGCCCGTTACCCATCAGGCCCGCGGGTTATGAAAAAATTACTGGCGGGTAGCAATAAACGGGTTCGGGCCGACGAGCATGCAAATGAAATTTTATTTAAAAATTGCTAGACATTCGTTCATTCATTCACTAAATCTCGGGCGGGTATGGGCGGGTTTGAAAAAATTCCGGGCGGGAAGTCAAAAAAAAAAATACGGCCGCGGGCCGGTACGCCGGCCAAAAAAATCGGCCCGCGCAGGGCTCTAAAATGAGAGCTTCTACACGGGCGTTTTGAACGCGTCACAAACGCTCTTGTAAAATATCATCAATCATCATTAATCTAAAAACAATAAAATCTCTCACATAAATTAAGATAATAAATATTTTTCAGATTTTAACGAGGAATTTAGGATTTTTTCAAAATTACTAAAAAACAAAACATCACTACTCAAATTTTATATTTTTTCTAAGTATCCATGTCGTAGATGTCTCGAGGAATTTTAATAAAATCGGTCAAAGAAACCAGAACTTTTCTTTTCGATTTTCTAAAAACAGTTGTGGTCACACTACTTAGTATTTGTATTACTTCTTGAAAAACTTATTTAGGTATGCCAATAAATATATTGAAACACATCACGAGGTTTTTTTGATGAATTTTAATTATAGAGCCAACAGGCTCGCTTCCCCGCCTGGTTGCGCCACTATATATGATAATAATTTGGTAAAAAAAAAAAAAATAAAAATAAAAACGATTTAATTAATGAATAGAAACGCCTAGGCGCTAGATAATTTATGTTTATATATTCATGCAGCATGACGATTGATGACATTTGTGCATGTCATAAACTCAATTGCTTCTAAACACTAAAACCGACTGAGTATTTAATGATTATAAATTAGACGAAAGCACGAAATCACGAAAAGGAATTTATTTTATAAAAAAAAAAAAGCTAAAGAAAGTGAGAGAGAATGGATTTGTAATAAAAACGCTATGAATTCCATACGAGTATATTAATCAAGTTCATTCAACCTGAATGCAGAGGAAACTTTGTGATAAAAACGAAAAGTTGAATTACTTCCTATTTACTGGTGCTTTCTCCGTTGCTATTATGTCCGCCTTTTGCGGGCTATAGGCCCTCTGTTACTTCTTTAACCTTCATACGGTCTTTGGGGTCTAAAAATTTGCACCTCCGGAAGACGAGGTGGTCTGAAGAAAAAAAACTTTTTGTCCCTTTATTTATTTTTTTTTTTTTTGAAAAGGATTGGGGGGGGGTATTAAAAAAAAAAAAAACAATTTATTTTTTATTTTTTTGGTTTTTTTTTTTATTTTTAAATAAAATTTATCTATTTTTTTTTTGGGGTGAGGGGAGAAATAAATTGGGGGTTTATCTCATCTTTTTCCTCCCTCCATATGACCCCAAGAGCACTTAGAGCCTTTGTATCTTTTAAACTATTAAGTATTTGGAAATTTCTCCTTTTTTGACTTTTATTTTTTTGTCAATCTAATATAATAAGAATAAAGCTTGGGGTCAATATGACCCCATAGACTTCTTGTGTAGGGTTAAAACGAAGACCGTACGAAGTTTAATAGTTAATACTCACAGCTAATACAGAAAATTATTATATTTATTGCTGGCTTATTATTCAAATAATATATATTAATATATTATTGTGAAAAAGGTTCCTTCAATCTAATATAAAATGTGAATAAAGCTTGGGGTCAAAATGACCCCAAAGACATCTTGTGTAGGGTTAAAACGAAGACCGTACGAAGGTTAAAGAAATTGAAATTTTATATTTAAGTTTTACACCCCCCCCTGGGAGGTGACACGAAGCTTTTTAACAAAATCGGCCTTAAAGTATTTACTTTACTGATGTACTTTTTCAGTTTTTTTTTTTCTCTCAAAATTCACTCCAAAGATTTTGTTTAAATTATTTTTTACATCCTCTTTAAAATGTATATTCTCATTTTGGTCTCAAAATTGTTTGAAGCACACTTTACACTTGTTTTACACAGGAAAGATACCATGGTAACAAAATATAAATATTTTGTAGAAAAATAAAAGGCCGAGCAGCTAGGTTTATTTCTTTAATAGAGAACCTACAGCGACGTTTCGGTCGACTATGCGACCATCTTCAGGGCTAGAGTTCAGTCATTAGAAAAACCTCTTAAGTTCTTTGACATACATTTCATAAAATTCATTAAGATTTTATAAAATGTCTGTCAAAGAACTTAAGAGGTTTTTCTAATGACTGAACTCTAGCCCTGAAGATGGTCATATAGTCGATCGAAACGTCGCTGTAGGTTCTCTATTATATAAATAAACCGAGCTGCTCGGCCTTTTATTTATCTACTACGTATTGATTCAGCTATTCACCTCGCTAACATATAAATATTTTATAAATTTTACATCTTGAATTCTAATATTTTGGCGGAAACTAAATATATGTCGACACACAAAAATTCTGGTGTGGCAAGCACAGAACACAACTTCCAATTACCGAAGGTGTTGTGTGCTGTACTGTACAAGCAGTCGCACCAGAATTTTTTTTTATCCCCATCTCTAACTTGAATCTTCTTTTTTTTTTAACTTATACCCTTTTTCTAGAGGTCATTTAGAGTTCATTCTAGATGGCGGACTGTTCTACTGTACATTGCTGTTCCTCGGGGCCCACTTATCCCGAGGTTCAGCCTGGTGTTCTTGGTGGCTGTTGTTCTTCTTTCCGACCAGGCCCGCCAGCATTTTAATATTATTTCATTTTTAGAAATGAAAACTTCTTTGAGCACACCGCGTTTGTTACTTGGCACTGAATGTTTTTTTTTTCTTTTTAATTATACTTGTATTAGGATGATTCATAATTATCCGCACGCTTTTGGTTGTCAAAAATTAACCTTTCATTTACTTTTTTTTTTCTTCCCTTTTCAATTGATGAAAATTCATGTCGAAAATCATATTCATATCCATCATAGTATGCTTTACCACTACGAGAAAGGATTTAAGACAGCATGACTGTGTCATTTAGCGATCTCAACAATCTTTTTGGCGAAGGAAGACAATGTCTCGCATCAAGTCTAGTGATACCAGCTTAGTGGACAATTCAGGAAAAGGTCCTTCATCGGATTTCGACGATCAGCCGAAAACTTCAATGTTGGCCAATTAGCGATCGTTAATATTCAGACCTGTTTGGCTTTGTTGTTTTCGGAGAGTTCGAGAGGCACCCATCCAGTTCATTTCCACACTTTACCAAGCCTTTTCAGACGACGGACGATGGTTGATTGGCCGGCATTGAAGTTTTCGGCCAGTTCGTCCTCTTCCATGGCTGCCAGAAGTGACTGATCGTCGAAATTCGATGATCGACCTCTTCTCAAGGGCGGATACAAGGGGGGTGGGGGTAAAGGGGGTGGCTAGCCGCACACACCACCCCCGAGAAACACCTCTGGATCCGCCACTGCCTCTTCTTGAATTGTTCACCAAGCTGGTATCACAGACTTGAAGCGAGACATTGTCTTTCGCTTATTGTTCCTTCGCCAAAAAGATTGTTGAGATCTCTAAATGACTCTGCTGTCTTCTTAAATTCTTTCTCGTAGTGGTAAAGCATAATATGACGAATATGAATATGATTTTCGACACGAATTTTCATCAATTGAACAGGGAAGAATATTTTTCTGAAAAAAAGTAAATGAAAGGTTAATTTTTGACAACAAAAAACGCTCCAATATATTAACGGATAATTGGACCCTGTTACGTATTAGTGTGTCAAGTGCCATCTACCGAGTTTTGAGAAAATTAACATTAAATAACATTTTGTTTTCATTAGATTATATATAATTTTTTTTGTCAATCGTGCAAGTAAAATTAAATATAAATTTTTTTAGGACATATTTCATAAAAAATATTATTAATTATAGCATTTGAAACAATATTCCGTGATTAACTCAATTTTAATTTTTTTGGCGCTTGACACACTAATGCATAACAGGGTCCAATTATGAATCAACCTAATAATAATAATAGAAATCGATTAGAATAGCCATAGAAGTTTTCACTTCTCGTACTGTGTGTGGTCACAAGTGCACGCTCTCATTTGTTTGTTTGTTTGTTTATTTGTTGCAGGTTGGATTATTGCGGCATTGCACTTTTAATAATGGGCTCGTTTGTCCCTTGGGTGTATTATGGCTTCTATTGCGAATTCCAGCCTAAGCTTATATATTTATCGGTTGTGATATGTCTTGGAATCTCAAGTATTGTGGTTTCACTTTGGGATCGATTTAGTGAGCCCAAATATAGATCTCTTCGAGCAGGTACTTTATCATATTCTATCTATTTCTTCTTATATCAATATTTCTGTCAATCCACCAAGAATTGGAATTTTTTTTGGAAAATTAAATTTTTTTTTTTATTTATACAAAAATAGTTTTTAACTCCCTATATTTTTTAAAAAAATTATTTTATTTTTTTTTTTTTTTTTTTTTTATTATTTTAAAAAAAAAAAATATTTAATTTTAATATGGAAATTACTAACTTATAAAAAAAAGATTGTATAAAGATAAATTCCTCCTTTTGTATAATTTGTATTTATTTATTTCTTTAGGAGTATTCGCCGGGTTTGGCCTGAGTGGTGTAATTCCTGCCGTTCATTACGCAATCAGCGAGGGCTGGTTCAATCCTATCATGCAAGCCTCCCTTGGCTGGCTCATACTTATGGGATGTCTCTATATCCTTGGAGCTATGTTTTATGCCTTGAGGGTGCCTGAACGATTCTTCCCAGGAAAATGCGATATTTGGGTATGTATTGAATACAAAAACGATATTGTCTATTTAGAAAATTTTGTAGGGACTCCATCAAATATAAAATTTACATTTTGCTCTCCTTGAACACAGGGGAACAAAAAAAGACCTCTTTTTTTGTTGTTGATAAGAGAAGTGACTGTTCAACGATTAGAATGATAGACAGGAAGAAAGGATGTCTGCCAAAAGGAGAGCCTCTATCGAATAAAAATCTCGTTTCAGGTTTAATTATATAAATGCATCATCATTCAGTTCTTAAGAGCTGATGGATTTATAATCCGATTAAACCCGAAACGTCTTCTAAGTGGAGATTTTAATTCGATAGAGGCTCTTCTTTTGGCAAACATCCACTCTTCCTGTCTATCTTTTTGACCTCTTTTTTTGTTGCCGGGGTATTTGAAGCTATTCCAGAGTATTTGGGTAGCTCTGATTCCAAAAATGCCATCAGTTTTGCCCCATCTTAGAGAATTTAAACTAAAATTTTAATATAAAATGTGCTCTAAAGCGGCTCTTATTTTGAATTACCTGAATTTTTTTAAGGTGACACCCCTTAAAAATATGCAGTTAGTTAGAATACATATAAATTTTAAGTTTCAGCCCAATCGGAGGTCATTTTAGACGTGCCGCAAACGGCTCAAAGTTTAATAAAATCTTTTTTTCAAGTTGTTTTTTTTACTTTGGACACCCCCTAATACAGCGGCGTAACTAGCCTTTGAGGGTGGAGGGGGCGAAGCTCAACTAGGGCGTCGTAAACTATCAATTTTTTGGACAATCTATGGAAAGAATATGATAAAATCACCGTCTCTGGGCTATATCTTACTTGTTAGATGCCCTAGGGCGTCTATGTCAGTATCAAGGGGCGCCAAAGGCTTGATGCACCTGGGGCGGAGGGGGCGAGCGCCCCCCTTCGCCCCCACCTAGTTACGCTACTGTCCTAATACAATTTTTTCTGATCCCTGAATATAAAAAACATATTTTTACAATATTCTATAGTTCTTTAGCTTTACAAAAATCATTCATTGGTGAAAATGTGTTGATTATTAACGAAATCATTAACAAAATAATTAAATATATCTTTTTTTTTTAAACATTCACACTTTTTTCTCATTCACACTCACATTCACACAGTCTTTTGCAGGCAACTCAGGCCATTTAAGACTTTTAACGATACTCGTATGTTTTAATATATCCAGGCATTTTTATTTAAGTCATTTGGTATCCAAATGCCTTAAATAAAATCATCGGACTGCCTGGGGTCCGAACCCGCGACGTTCGGTATAGAGGGTAGGCACGCTACCAACTACTCCAAGCCCCGTGGGCTTTAAATATATCTAAATAATTATGTTTATTCCTATGAGCTCTACTGTCGGAGAGAGAGCAAAGCGCCTAAAACATAGGCAACCAGAGCGCTTTTTGCCAGACGGTTTTGTTTATAATTTCGTTAATTATTAACAAATTTCCACTAATTAATGATTTTTAGAAAGCTAAAGAACTATAGAATATCGTAAAAATATGTTTTTTTGAATTAAGAGATCAGAAAAATTGTATTAGGGGTGTCCAAAGTAAAAAAAATTCGATTTTAATTAATGAATTTAAAAAAAAAAATTATAATTTGTATACCTTTATAATGAATTTTCTTTTGTAATCTCCAATTGAAATTGAAATTGTTTAGTTCCAGAGCCATCAGATCTTTCACGTTTTGGTGATCGTTGCCGCATTTGTCCATTATCACGGAATAAGCGAATTGGCCATGTACCGGATGTCAGTTGGCGAATGTACGGCACAAAATGCAGCAGCAACAGCAGCGGCCGCTGCAGCAGCTATGGCCTTCTAACAAAAAAAAAACAAAAACAAAACAATAAGTTATTTAAAAAAAATTTCATTAACCTTCCGAATTTAGACATAAAAAAAATTTTCTCATTTAGTTATTCTTTATTTAACTATTTATTTTATTAATTAATAATATATTTTTTTTTTTTGTTTGTTAAAGATATGATGTTGAATTTTGATTATAATCAATCACTTTACAAATTAAATCTTGTTATTAAAAAAAAAAATTAAAAAAAAAGAACAGAGTTTTAATTGTAAGCAGCAGGATTGATGTAGAAAGAAATATTTTTGAAAAGCAATGAATTTCCTATAAATTATGATTTTTTTATTATTTTTTTTTTCGATCTAGAGAGCAAATCGGATAAGAGAATAAAGAAAGAGGCTTTTTTTCTATCCAATTTGCTCATCTATCCTCTCTCTTCTCAATCATCCTATTTTATAATTATAGATCTCCTATTTATTAAATAAGTAGCTAAATATTTTTCTTTTATCGTCAAAAAACATTTTTGGCATAAATATGAGTTTATTTCTAGTAATTAATAATAATTATTTGTTTCTTTCTTTTATTTCTACAGCCGTCATCAGGTAGATGAACAACATGTGTATCTAACTTCACATAGTTTTGTTAAGTTGGCAACAATATGAAATTAGCTGCACATGTATAATGAATTACTAAAAATCAATAATGTCAAAGATTTCTGGATATAGACCTATGTTCTAGATCGATGCCAGCGGGAAAAAGAAGAAAAATCTTCAAAAATGAGAGATTTTTACAAATTACACGGTTTTCGCTGTTTTGGTTCGGCCATCTTTCTTCTACAAAAGTCACACCCATATGCCTGTGTTGATAGTATTTCAGAGTCAAAAAGAAACTTTTCCAAATAGAATCATGGACGTATCCAGAGGGGGGGCAGCTTGAAACATAAAAACAAAATATATAAATAAAAAAGTGAAAAGTTCACGCCATTAAGGGACGTATTTACGAATTGGTGGACTGGGTCGGCAAATTTTAGGGCTTTATGAAAAAACTGTTTATTTGGTGCGACCAAATTCAAAATTGTATTAGACTTGGAAATTAAAAAATTTACCCTAGTTTTTATTTAAATTTTTCCGTGAAACCTCACATATAAACAAACGTAATGTTTCACTTAAAAGCCACACCACAATATTTATATGATCAGTCTAATATATATTTTAACTATATATCTTTGTTTTAAAAATGGCCCCTGAAAAAAGCCAAAATATCGTGTGAGAAAAGCAATTCTGTCAATAAAAAGATTCTTTTTTTATGAAGATATTTTCAGGAAACATCTCGCAGGTATCGACCAGAACAGAAAACCAGTCAAGATTTTAAGATATTCATTCTATAATGAATCTAGAGAAAGGTTTTTTTTGGTTTTGTTTATCTCGAATTTTGAATTAGCAAAAAATCAGATTGAAATAAAAGGCGAAATGTCAATAAAGAGATGAATTTGGATTAGAAGAAAAAAAAAACTCGTTTGAAATTGACTATTCTGCCTACGCCTTTATTTATATTTGATATATTCAGAGTTGTACTTACTTTCCAATCCTCTTAAAGCCTTGCAATTGTTATTTTTATTTTATTGTTTTCTTTGTTTGAGTGGGTTAACATTTTTTTTTATTGCAGGAAATTGCATTATATCAAAAACGAAAATAAATATTTGATAATTAAAAAAAATAATAATAATTAATTTAAATAAAGAAATAAAATATTTCTTATTGTTGAATAAAATTTGATTATTGACATAAACAAAAGATTTTTTTTTTTTAATTATTTTTTTTTCTCTCCAACACGAAAGTGATTGATTGTACATGAAATGACATCATCAGAAAAGAAAAAAAATATATATATACCAAAGTTGTTATTACGTTTTTTAATTATTAATTAATTTCGAAAAACCAACGAAACGTTTGAGCCGAGCTTTTTGTCTCTTTAAGAATGAATGGAATTTCTTTCTTTTATTTTTCTTTTTCCTCTTCAACGTCCATTAATCAAATGACCAAAAAGGAAAGAAATAAACTAACGATAGAACACGCACCTTTAATTTTTTAACAATAACATTTAATTATTAGGTAAGTTTTTGATTATTCTTTGCCTATGAAAAAAAAAATATTAAATATTATTTATGTATAGTCTGATCAAATTATCTGCAAATCAATTCTCGAGCTCCATCAGTTTCCAAATAGATTTGCATTTCGAGGCACATCTTTGAGGTTAAAATCGCCACTTTGCAAATCAGTTGGGTTAGCTGGTGCTTGATCTTGATAAATGCAAGGGCGGATACAGGGGAGGGGTAATTAACCCCTTTTTGCCGCCCACCCCCGGCGAGATTTGAGAAAAATATTTTTTTTTGGTAATTAAATTTTATATTTATTAAAAATTAATACTTAAAAATTTGATTTGTATATATATCTATATTATGGTAAACAAGTACAGACAGAATTCGCTTTTAAATTACCGAAAGTGTGCGACCAGTCACGCCAGATAACCCCCCCCCCTGGATACGTTCATGCCTGAATATTTTTCATTTTTATTACCGGCCCTAAATGATTATTTTTTTCTATGGACCGTATTGACGAAATTTGATCAGACTATATTTTAGAATGACAATAAGTATATTAGTTAAACTTTTATAAAGGTAAAGATGGTTGCCTGCCTACCCGCGATGCGTTTAAGTAATATACTTATAAATAGAATATAATTTCAAATTAGTTAATAAATTCCTCTCTTTAAAAAAAAAAAGAAATTCTTACATAGGCATATTATAAGATAAAAACCAAATGATTGAAATTATATATATATAATAATAATAATAATTAGAAGATTTTATTGGAAAAGAAAATATTTTTTTTTTCTTTATAAAAACCAGATATCCTATTAAAGGATAAATATATATAATAATAATAATATTATGAATATTTCTCAACATTATTTTTTTATATATACTCTATAAGGGAAATGTAAAATTTCAAGCTTTAAATATAAAAAGAAAAGAACAAAAAAAAAAAAAAAAAATTAGGTAGTTTCTATAGTGTGATTCAAAAAGTGCAGAGGCGTACCGAGACAGTTGGGGGCTTGGGGCGTCACTAGAAGAGGGGAACGTGGAAAAAAAATTTTTTCGAAACTTTTATTTTTCCCCTTCCTGTTAAAATTATTTTACCCTTTTTTTTTTAGGGTGACGAAATTTTTCCGCCTATATATATAATATACCACAATATATACGGTATGTTACTCATATCCAAGTATCGTCTAATATATAGGGATGTGGTATCGATACTTGTACTTGGTATCGAGTATTTTTTTAAGTCAGAGTATTTTTTTTCTTAGTCTTTTCGTCATCTTAGGCTCCTAACGTGGTTCAAACACCGGAAATATGCCCCCTTCCTCAGAGTAATGATCGCCAGGGCTTCCTGAAGGATCAACCCCCTCCTGGGTTGAATCACAGGATAAAGTGTACTTAAACGTAAAGTTTTATTGAAATACTTTTTAAAGAGTATCTAAAAAATAAAGGATTTTTGAATTTTAATCAAAATCGTTAGAACGAATTTTGAGAAATCGAAAAAATACATCAGTAAAGTACTTGTACCCTTTGGCTAATGTGATTGAAATGTCTTGAAATACTTGCGACATAGGTACTTGGCTTAAGTATAAAATTTGACTACCGAGAGTTTTTTCGTTTTTGAGTAATTCCCATTAACCCACATTCTTTGATATTTCACTTGAAATCAATTTAATTTATTGTGAAAAAAATCTTAAATTTCAAGAAGATCGATTCCAGTTAAAATATCAAAACATAATGTTTATGTAAATTTCTCTGAAAGAGATTTTATTGCTTTTAAATGCCTGTTTTATTGCTTTTCTTGAAATTGCCATTAAAAGGAGGCGATTCCCTTTAGCTTGAATTTGACGTCATTTTCACAATCATTTGAATGGATTTCAACTGAAATATAAAAAAATGTGATTTAAATTAAATAACTCAATAAGGAAAGAACTCTCGACACTCAAATTTTATACTTTAGCTAAGTGTTCATGTCCCAAGCATGGGCAGGAATTTCATTCCGATCGACCAAATAGTACTAGTACTTTACTGATGTATTTTTTTTTATTTTTCTCTCAATTGGCTTTAACGATTTTGTTTAAAAATTAATTATTTTTTAGATGCTCTTTAAAATGTGTATTCTTATTTTGTAGACAAAATTGTTTGAAGCCCACTTTACTTTTGTATTTCATAGGAAAAATAGAAGCCATGGTAACAAAATATAATGAAATTTTATATCTTAAATTCTAATATATTGCCGGAAACTAAGTACATATGTTGACACCAGGGGCGCCGGAACGAATTTAAATCAGGGGGTGGGGGCAAAAATTTTTTTTTCGAAAATTAAAATAATTTAATATGTTCAAATAGTATAAAACAAAAACATATCTATTATAAAACTTTAAAAATTTTAAATAAAATCACAATTTTAATAAAATTAAAATTTTAAAAAATTTGCTAGTGATTTTATCAAAAACTTTTGGAAAAAAATGAATTTCTTACTCTTTTAATTTTTTTTAATTTAGAAGATTTTATTTTTCAAAAGTAAAAATATATCATTTTTAAAAATAAATGAAATAAAAGAAGACATATTGCCCCTCTGCTCCCCCTATAGAATGCCAGGGGGGGGCAATGTACCCTTGCCCCCCCCCCAGTTCCGGCGCCTATGGTTGACACAAAAACTCTCGTGTGACAAGCACAGAACACAACTTTCAGTTGCCGAAGGTAAGAGAAATTTGAGTGCAGTGCGACCAGTCACACCAGATTTTTCTCGAGCAAAAAAAAAAAAAATAGAATATGCGATATTCTTTGCAGAATTGTAATTAAAATATTTGTGTAATGTTAAAAAACGAAACAAAATGTTACGTTTTTATTGGCGCGCAGTGTACATTACACGATACTTGGACATGAGCAACGTAGGCCTGCTGTATATACCAGATACGACAACATGCACGGTAAAAGCAAATAAATAAAACAAAATGAGTATCAATCAACCGAACACAAAACGTTGAGACGAATCATTAAGACCAATTGTATGCTGTATTCCTTAATACATAAGAAGAGGCCGGAGCTATCTGGAAGGAGGACAGGGGGGGGCCTTCTGACTAGGCTCGGATTCAACACCCACGGCTTGTAGCTTATAGCTTAGCCAGGAGGGGGTGAACAGAAGGCTCTTAAAAGTGAAATACACCCCACTCGCTATTATACCTTTACTTTATAAGAAATGCATCGTCGATTTTTTTTCTTTTTTTTTTTTTTTTCAAATCGGCATCATTCTTTAGTAATTTATTATTATTGCCAACGAATTATTTATTAGATCAGTGGTTCCCGACCTTTTTTGCCCTATCGCCCCCTTTTTATTTTCGTTTTAATTTGAAGTAGAGTGTAAATAATAAAGCAGTTTTGCCGACGCACAGTGGGGGCAGAATCAAAAAAAAACCTGGCAGAAATCAAAAAACGTAATTTTTTTTAATTTTAATCTTTAGGTTTATATAGTTTGAGTATAAAACAATTACAAATACAAAAAAACAAATAGATATTTTGATCGTACTAGCTGCGTCGCCGGCCAAAAGAGGGCCGAATTTCGACTGAAATTTGAAGATGAGCATTTTTTTTTTTTTTAATTTTTATTAGTAAAAGGATTTGAAAGGGCCGTAAAATACATAAAAACAAACAAAATGTATTTAGAAATATATTTTCAGTATTGAATTTCATTTTTTTGTCATTTTTTATAAATTAAATAACAACCTTTTTTTGACAAAAATTGACATATCTCAAAAAGGCGCAAGTTTTTATTCTTGGCCCTTAAAATAGAATAAACTCTGGTTATTGTGGTATATAGATCATTGGTCAACTCCGTGCAACCATCAACTTTAATTTTGTTTGAAATTTTTGTACATGATAAAAATCGATTTTTTTGGAAATCACTCAATTAAGAGAAGTTAAGGAATCAATAAAAAAAACTAATTATATACATTTTGTTCCTTACTAATAGATGTACCAGCCATGATATATCGCATTAAAAAATAATGATTTAGTAACCGAGAGGAGAGCCTGAAATAGTAGGTGCGGAAACGTCCTCTGATCGACGCTCGGGATTTTAGTCAACTTTGAAACAAAGGCGGATACAAGGGGGGGGGGTGGGGGCCCCCCCCCGATTCTAAAAAAAAAACATTTTTTCAAAAAAATATATTTTTAATGTAATATTTTTAAAAATTATTAATAATAAATTTATTTTTTTTTTATTTTTTTTCTAACAAAAAAAAAATATATTATTTTTTTATAATAAAAAAAAAAAAAAAAAGTGGGGTGGGGGGCGACTCCACCCCCCCCCCCCCCCAAGAAAACCCCCTGGGGCCCCCCCTTTGAAAGGACATAGAGAGCCCTGGGGGCATTATCCTTCTAGGGTATAATGCACCAACTATTCAACTTATGAATGGTATCAAGAAATCTCAAAAAAATCCAGATTTCATTTTTTGAATTTCTGCCAGCTTTTTTTGATTCTGCCCCACTGTGCGACGTTTCGTTCCTCAGGACTATTGTTTCCACTTTGACTAAACTGTTGATTGTAAAAAATTGTTTCACAGGCCTGATGATGGCCCTCTGTGGCCGAAACCAGAAGGTTAGCGTCTAGCTGGTCGTCGGAATAAAAATTTTCACAAAAAAAAAAAAATAAATAAAGTCATCTTTATTGAATTAATTGCCTAACACCTGCAATAGGAAATAACCCCCCCCCCACACACTTATTTATTGCCTCCTCTGATAACCCAAATTGCCCACTTGGGGGCGATCGCTCCCAGGTTGGGAACCACTGCATTAGATGTTTCCCTTGGAAAAAAAAAATGGTCGATGCCTGTGATAGAAATAATAAATATAATAAAAAAAATCTGTTAATATTTTGTACATTTTTTTTTGTATTTTATTTTTCTCATTTTTTTGTCTTGTTGTTTGTTCTCTCTTAAAATTTAAATTATTATATTAGTATATATCATTGTATATTAATATATATATATATATATTACTAATAATATTTAAATATAAAAGAGTATAATTTGTTTTTGTGAATGTGTGTGAATTTGCATTTTAATAAAATAAAAATATTTAAAAAAAAAAATACAGAAAGTATCTTAAAAGTTAAGAAAAGAAGAAAATGTATTTCTATATAAAAAAAAATATATAAAATACTTTTATTGAATGTGTGTCTATATATAGAGCTATGTACAGGTATATATACACATATTTATATGTATTATTAAAAATAAATAATATATAAAGGTATATGGTTGGTTTTTGTTTTTTTTTCAAACGAAATTAGCAAACCTTTTGTGTGCCGAGGCCCCTCCCTCTCCCGAAATTTTTCAAATCTATATACATATACGGGTATATATGGACCCTGTTATGCAATGGTGTGTCAAAGACCAAACATCGAGTTTTGAGAAAATCAACATTAAAGTTTTTCTGATTTAAATTGTTTTGATTAGATTATATATTATTTTTTTTTTGTCAATTGTGCAAGTAAATACTGTAATTATGGCAGATATTCATAAATTATCTCTAAAAATACGACTAATTTAGAGAAAAACAATAAAATATAAAAAATTATTTTTGCAAAATTCTCCAAGTCCGATTTGCAATTTGCAAAAATGCTTCAAAGTCTCTTGATAATAAATAAAATAATTTTAGGTTATAATTCAAAAATTAAAACGGAGATATTATTAAAGTTCTTTTATGGTTATATTTAATACTAATAGCTTAGAAACTTTTTATCAAAATTACATTAATCAATTTTAAATAGTATTAATGTTTTAAAATTAAATACAAAGTGATAACAAAATTTTCTCAACAATTAATTCCTGAATGGAAGTGAACATGGCAACAGTAAATCAAACTTATAATGAAATTGACTTAATATTATTTATTTTGCTGTCTTTTCGAAATCGCGCTGATCCTCATCTCCATTATCAGGAATAATATCTAAAAATTAAATTTTGACGTCTACGAATTCATTTCTCATTTTTCAAAAAAAAAAAAGGATTTTGGTTTATTTAAGGTAAACAATATATAATATAGGTTAACTAAGTTTTTATTGGTTGTTACTAGGGCCGGAACTAGGAGATTTTTTAGGGGGGGCAAAATTTAATTTGCCGCCCCCTCCTTAAAATTTTCCCTGATCTCAAAAATTTTTCTGCGAAATTTTTTTTTTTTTCGCGGAACCAAATTATCCCGTCCGAAAAAATATTTCCGCCCGGGGCACTGTGCCCCCACTCGCCCCCCCTAGATCCGTTGTCCTGGTTGTTACCATCATAAAAAAAACAACGTGTTAGGAACATAAATCATTTTTGCAAAATGAAAATCCTGCATTGAAATATTGTAAAAATAATTTTATGCTTTTACATTAATTAAATATAAATTTTTTTTAGGACATATTTCATAAAAAATACTATTAATTAAAGCATTTGAAACAATATTCCTCTTTGACACACCATTGCATAACAGGGTCCATATATAGATTTGTATGTAAATTTTAAGAAAAAAAACTAGCCTCTCCCCCCCCCTCTCTTAATTTTGAAATATATCATCTCAATGATAAACACGATGGTTGCCAAAATGTTTCCAATTATTAGAAAAATGAAAGCTCCCTCTAGGTCTTCTAGACTAAAAACACGCACTCTAGGAGTTGGACTAACTCCTTCTTTGTATAAACGTTCAATCAATTTGCCCCATTCATCCATATGATCCAGCCATTGGGCAATTCCACTTTCATAAAATATAGATAAAATTCTTTTTAAAATCTTTGGAAATATCAAATCAAAAAGATAGCCTTTGAAAGTGAGCGGAAATACGCCAATAATTTCTTCAACGATATGTAAATGTTTTGCGTATAATGGAATTGAAGCTATTTTATTTCGAACTTCGTCGCATGGTAAAATTAAAGAGATATTTGAATTTAGATAGACATCGTTAAGAGATATATTAGAATCAAGTTCGATATATGTGATATTATTTTGACGTATGGATTCGAAAAAACTTTCTGAACGCTTTGAAATAACAGTAACTTGTGAAATGAAGCTAAAGGGCATTTGTGCGAAAAACTTTTCGGGTTCTAGTTTAATATATTTAGGCTTCCAATATTCGCTCATTTCAATTAAAAACGGTTCAGGATTGTTCGTATACCAAGCACTCTTGCCGAAAATATACTCACAAAATTCATTAAACTTACAATAAACTTCTAATTTAGAATTTATCAATTGTTCTAGAGTGTTGATATCAGGATAATGTCCAGGAGTGTTGATTAGAGCAAATAAACTTGATTGTAGTCCACTTATTAAAATAATTGAAATAAACATCAAAGTGATAGTTAAAATTCTTTCAGGCATTTTAGTGATCTTATTCAGCCAATAAACTGGCTCTGACCAGAATAAACTATAAATTTGTCCAAAATTTTTGATGAATCCACTTTTTTGTGATTTCACGTATGTTTCAATAAAGAACCAAACAATTGAACTTGACAATAAAGTTATTCCACACCACATCCAAACTTTCCAATGAAAACTTCGTAGAACAACATCCCAGGTATCGAGCGTTGGACTTTTCTGAACGACCACACACAAAGACATCATAGTATAAGCATTCTGATATTGTTTAGTAAAAGTAGGCTCTTTGGAGACAAAGATCTGAACAAAAGCATGATTTTTGTTGCCTTCAGTTGCGTTCCATTTGTTTAAAATATATTTTTTGATTTCAATATCTTTCCCTTCCAGTGTAGTCTCTTTTTTTAGAGAGGTCATGGTGGTATAGAAGATTCTAGAACCTTCCAAGTTTGGACGATGGAAATAGAGTGATTCATACGACGTTGTATTTAATAAATCCGTCCTCGTTTTTGCCCAGGGTTTATGAACATAGATCTTATATTTATCCTTGCATTGTGGTCTTAAAAAAATAATGTGAATCATTCTAAATGTATTGCTACTAGTAATTAGGCCCGGATTGCATTCACCTTCATTATTAAAATTAATTATATTATCAGTGGATTGATAATCAAAGATTTCAAAATTCGGCGTTCCAAAAAGTAAAATATTCCTTTCTGGAAGTATTGTCTCAATATTTTCAATTCCTCTACGTTCACGTTGAATATAAACGCCGTTCATATTTAAATCTAAAAATTGAGCCACTTTGTTCAGATATTGGAGTAATTTTGGGTTTTCATAAATTATATGGACTTCCCGATTGGAAACGAAATGTTTGAGACACCATGCAAAGAGAATGTTGAAATCAATTTCCGGGATCATTTGATTTTTAATATCTTCAATGTTGGCATTAACAATGAATATTAAAAATGAGATTTTCCATACTATTTGAATCATTTTAATCATCTTGCAAAAATATTATTTAAAAGGTGGAATCTTACTAAATAAAAAAAAATTATCCCCCCTGTTTAAATACTGACTTTCTAATCAATAAACATTTAATTATTAATTCATTTTTATGTCTCTTATCATATGAAACCACTTCAATTAATATAAAAAACTAAGTATATAATATTTATTTTAGTTCAGAATCATCTGATTTAATCAAAGAATACTCGGAGGTTCCAAAGAATCTCCAATCAAGTTTCGGAATTCTAGGTAAGGAGCATGTACCAAATTTTATCGATCTAGCTGCTTTGTTTTTTATGCAATCGTGTTCACACACACACACACCCAGATGTAATTCCAAAAGAATATACGAGATCGTCTCGGGGAAGTCATTCCCCATATTTTTGATTTTATCTTTTTGTTGATAACGATTATTTTGCATGAAAGGGAATTACTCAAAAGGTTATGAATAACTAATATTTATGAAATAAGGACACTCCAATGTGTGATTATAATCAAATGTTAATGGTGGATAAATAATTAAAAAACTTTTCGACAAACAAAAAGGTTAGTGAAGATCTTAGATCTGGATCGCGATCAAAACCGAAATGGGGGTGGATTTAATAATTTGCTCTCTGGATCTTTACTAATCCTTTTCGACTTCTAGAGTATACCCACTTAATAGAGCTGCCTAGGTAGAGTTAACTCTAGGCCCGCTCTAGCGGGAGATGAAATTACTGCTGTAAAGTGGGTTGTATACAGTGACGGCGCTAGCTTATTCTCAGAGGGGGGGGCAGGAGTGGGGCAAACTTATTATCAGGGGGGGGCAGTCAATAAATATATAGGCTACATCAACAGAGAAACAAAAAATCTGGTGTGACTCGTGGCACCATTTTTTTTGTGTGACCTTAGGAACCGACAGAAGTTTCGGATTCGGCCAGTTTCGGCCAAATTTCAGCCGAAACTTCGCCCTGCCCGAAACCTGAGTTTGCAAAGATAGGAGGATTATGCTTGTATACTAAAAAAAACGTAGAGTGAAATTCGCACTTAAAAAAAGGTCAATGATTTTTGCAAGAGGGAAAAATGGAAATTTTACTAAAAAAAAAAGATGAATTTTGTATAGGAAATTTTAAGAAAAAGTTTAAAATAAGTTTTAATTTCGGTTACGGTTTCTGTCAAAACTAAAATTGAAGCCAAAATTCGGTTTCAACTGAAAATCTTGTTTCGGTCGTACTCGCCGTATATTTAGTTCCCAACAGTACGGAACATTAGATTTCAAGATGTAAAATTTATAAACAGGAGAAAATGTTACTATGGCGCCCATTTTTCCTATCTTTCATATAAAGTACAAGAGTAAAAAGTGTGCTTCATAAGATTCCAAGGGCAATATACATTTTAAAGAGATTCTAAAAAATATCACACCACCAGCACGTACAGGGAAATATTTTCAGTTTTGGTTGCCAGGCTTCCTCACTATCTCCTGAGAAATATGAAATTTTTCTGAAAGATATTGGCTATGCGCAGAATTTCTTCTCAAAATCAGTATCAATTTCTTCTGAATCACTTGAGCTTGATTCAAAGCTGGTGGATTTACACTTGTACTCGAAGAAGAAAATTTTTTTTAGATTGGGGCTCAATAAAGTTTTTTTTTTTTTTAATTTAGGTCTTTTTCGGCATCGAAGGCCATTTAGACCCCGTCTCTATTTATTTCAATTCGATTGGTAAAGTTATCGGATATTTTTTACTTTTCGATGACATACTTATAATGGCACAAAAGAAAGATATTTACTTGACAAAAACTTGAGAGTAACTAAATTTATTTATTAAAATGAAGAATTAAAAAAAAAATCTTTCTTTTTTACATTGAACTAAAAAGCTTAAAACTTAAATTACATTTTTTTAAGGAAAAGTGAATAATTTTAGAAATTTTTTTTATTTTGTTTTCGAGCTGATTGGGGTGGCATCCAGGGGGGCAGAGTTCCTTGCCGGGGGGGGGGGGGGCGCACGCCCCCTAGCCCCCCCGTAGCGCCGTCACTGGTTGTATATTCTGTTGTATTTTGATTTCTCCTTGGCGACATTGTTACCGATTTATTGCTAAATAAATATATATCTTTCCGTGTTCCTATTTTACAACTGCAGTGTACATACAAGATTTGTCTAGCTAGAGTAAATAGAATCTAGTTAGATTTCACTCTACAATGTACACTTCCCAATAAAGTAAATGAACTGTAGAATAAAGTGTTGGTTGGTATAAGATTTTAATGGGATTAATTCCGTTTTACTCACTTGTTGGTATTGAGTAGCACATCAAAAGCTCGATTCTTGAGCGGCAGTTGATTTCTCCTTCTGCGCACACAAATGATGAAACAGTTGGAGAGGAGACAAGGGTAGGGAAACGCTATTGAAGAAACTATAAGCATTAAAGAAAAATTGAATTAAAAAAAAAAAAGAAACGAACATTTTTTTATTATTAATATTATAAAAATATTCTTATATATTAAACGTATAAAATTAAATTTAAATAATTTTAATATAAATATAAAATATCAGGAGCCTTCGAAGTTACAAGATGAAGAATCCATTTTTCAAGAGAAATAATTTTTTTTTTTTAAATGAAAATCATTTCCTTCTCGTGAAGTTCGTTGTTTGCTATCTACGATAGACTTCAGAGGCGTATATTGAATTTTTTTCTGGAGGGGGAGAACTAATTTTTAAATATGCCCCTCTCTTCATACACAAGACTATTTTTAAAATACCGGATATATTGAAACCTAAGCCCCTAGGGGCCTGGGGTAAGTTTTATTTAAAAAAAATTTCTGAAGATGGTCCCAACCGAGACCGAAACGTTAGCCAAATGGATATTAAATAAATGAAGTAAATACTAGCGACTTTTCTTTCTTCATCCTGTTACTCATCAACAACTTTTATCCAGCTATAAATCTACTTTTCTCTACAAAAAATGATAAACAAATTCTAAAAATACCGGCTTGCTCAGAAGGATGTGTTCTATACAGAAAGCATAAAAACTCAATTTTGACCCCGGGGAAGATTTGGTACCTTTTCATGTGGACGGTGACATATATTAAAAAATTTTATTTTTATTTTTTATTAACCTACTTTTATTTATGCGACGTACTTTTTCAAACAAAAATATAGAAATTGGCCATAAAAATATAGATTTTGGCCATATACCCGTATATATCTATATAGATTTGAGAAATCTCGGGAGGGGGGGGGGAAGCTAATTTAAGCAGGCCTACTAATATTGATTATGAAAATGGTGCTTTGTTTATTATTTTTTTTTTAATTTAATTAATAATTAATTTCGTTTTAGGAAAAAATTACGAAAATTTCATTAAAAAGTAAAAAGTATCGAAAAAAAAAATGGCCAAGTTGTTTGAGTTAGCCATTTCTACTTCCCTTATTAGTCCAAGAGCTGGCGACAAAAATGCACTGAAGGCTGATATTTTCAGAAAAGGTTGCATTTTAGTGATGGAAAGATACTCTAGAGTCAGCACTTCCAGTACCGGGGCCTTTAGCGGGAATAAGCCGGTAAAGTTGCGGGAAGATGGTTTTTCGCAAATATCTCGAAAACTATGAGGTTTTACGCAAAAAGTCATCTATACAAAAATAATCGAAATTAAATTACAAACAAAAATGGCCTAGTACATAATCACGCTAAAGTGAACGGTTCGGGAGTTTTAGAGGGATAAAATTTATAATTCATATGAATAAGAGGCACCGAGATAGAGAAGAGAAATATTTATATCTTGTTACCATGACAACCATTGTTAGAATTACAAATTTTGCCCCTCTATATCTCCTTGAACAGTTCACTTTAGCGTGATTATGTACTAGATCATTTTTGTTTGTAATTTAATTTCGATTATTTTTGTATAGATGACTTTTTGCGGAAAACCATCTTCCCGCAACTTTACCGGCTTATTCCCGCTAAACGCCCCGGTACTGCAAGTGCTGACTCTAGAGTATCTTTCCATTTCTAAAATAAGACGCCTTCAGCGCATTTTTGTCGCCAGCTCTCGGACTAAAAGGAGTAGACATAAAATGTAACCTCTCAGGAGTTACCCGATCTAATCCGCATCCCCCCCCTCCCTTCTTTAATATTTTTACCCGCGGAATTTGAATCCCAGCCAAAAGCCATTCTTTGAATTGACTCCGGTGCCTTTATTTGAAAAATTGATTGGATTTTCTGTTTCTTCAATGAACTCCACTTTTAGATTCTTGATGATATGAAAAAGGACTAATTTCACTTCCATTTTAGCGAATCGATTAGCTAAAACAGAAAAAAAAAAGGTTACACCATTTCTCAAGTTAATAATGCAATTAAATCTTACCAATGCAGAGACGAGGTCCACTTCCAAATGGCATAAAAGCATATGGATTAATAGAGGATTTATTCTCTTCGCTAAATCGTTCAGGATCAAATCTTTCTGGATCTGGAAAATAATCGGGATCATGATGGAAAGCATATGGCGCGAATACAATCATATCTCCGGGCTCCATTATCACTTCCGGACGAATTCCATTGGCTGGAATTGTGTATCTTTTAGTGCAGAGACGGTCGGTCGAGGGGAAACCTGGCTGGATCCTTTGAGATTCTAAAATTAAAAAAAATATATATATAGTCTATATAAGAAACTACACATCTTTCGATTAAAAAATTATTTTTTTGTGGTAATTCGTGTGCCAAAAATGGCATGAATGAAATAATTTTATTGTTCTGAGATATTTTTAGTTCTCTTTGAACACTATTATTAAATCTGCTTGCTCTTTTACTCTACTACTGTATTATAATGACACTATCACGATATCAGTTGCATTCTATACCCTGAATAATTGTTAAACTGCCACAAGTGGAACAGGAGCGTCATCTGGGTCCCCCCCCCCCCCCAAGGTTTTGGAAGAAATAGTCAATTCGAAGGTTAGCTCCTACATACAAACAAAAAGGGGGGGGAGGGTAAAGGGGGTAATCCCACTCCCCACTCGAGATTTGAGAAAATATTTTTTTTTTGGGAAAAAAATTTTATTTTTAATATAAAATTTAACAAATGAATACTTAAAAATATAAACAAGTACAGAATGCACCTTTAAATTAGGGGTCGTTCAAATAGTACGTAACGCAATTTTTGAAGATTTTTGACCCCCCTCCTCCCCCTCCCCCCAGTCGTTTTCGTAACGCCCAAGTGGCCATTTTTATCTAAAAGTCACAATTATGTTGCGTAAAGTACTGGAAAGTTGCTAAAATACCTTTGTTATTGTTTTAATCACGTTTGCGGTAATAATAAATAAAAAAAAAATTGCCCAAAGGCCTTAGAGCTGGAAGGGGCAAATAAATAAATAAAAAATCTGGTGTAAAATAGAAAAAAAAGTTATGTAACGCGTTTTTCAACCCCCCTCCCCTGTAACTCATGGTAACGTTTTACAAGTCCCCCCTCGCCCCCGGGTGTGGCGTAGTAGGTAGCGTGCCTACCTCCTATACCAATCGTCGCGGGTTCGGACCCCAGGCAGTCCGATGATTTTATTTAAGCCATTTGGATACCAGATGGCTTAAATAGAAATGCCTGAACCCCAAATATATATATTAATTACAACGGTTATCGTCTAAAGTCTTAAATGGCCTAAGTTGCCGAAAAGACTGTGTGAATGTGTGTCTGAGTGCAGGGCCGTTCCTGGGTAAGTTGTCGCCTCCGTGCCAGGTCATTTTTGGCGCCCCCCCCCAACTAAATTATGAAAAAAAAATTTTTTTAAGTGATTAGACCTGTAGTGATTTTCAAGTTTGGCGAATGCTACGGTAGCTTAGATTTTGATAATTCTTTCTTTCCTCCATGCGAACTATCACTATCCTCTTTTTCATAGAGAAGGAAAATAAAAAAATATTCATTAATAAAAAAATATTTATTTATTCAAATTACCTCCTAGCTCAATTCTTTCATGATTTCAAATGAACACTGTGTGTGTGTGTCTGCTTAAAACTGAACACAGACGAAAATACATTCTTTAAATGAAAGCATAAAAGGATTGAGCTAGGAGGTTGAAATTTTATATTTAAGTTAGGCACCCTTTCGGACACTCAAAATAAGCTTTTGAACAAAATCGGCCAAAAAGTACTAGTACTTTACTGATGTACTTTTTCAGTTTTTTTCAATTTTCTCAAAATTCGCTCCAACGATTTTTATTAAAATTCATAAATCAATTATTTTTTAGATGCTCTTTAAAATGTATATTTTCATTTTGCCCTTGAAACCTTTTTAACATGTAAAACTATATATTGAAACTTGCAATGGACTTTAAAAATAGAGGGAACAAAATACACAAAATTTTTATTTTACTAAATTAAAGCCCATTTCATGTAGAATATTTAGAAAAAAAAATTTCTTGAATATCTCATTCCCTTTGGAAGATATTGGCTTTAGCGCTAAACCATGTTTGCGTTTTCAAAACTAAAAAAAATCAACAATATGAATTTTTTTTTAAATATTTTAGGATTAACTTAGATTCGTGATATATTTTTTTTCTAATTCCTTATTGTTTAAAGAACCTACCATAAAAATTTCATCAAGATTGGTGGTCAAATAAATAAATGAGAAATTATTTTCTCTCCCATGTCACATTTTGTTTGGCATTGTCCAAGCCGCGGAAGGTGAAAAAATCAAAACTTTAAAGTGCCATAACTCGAAAACAAAGTGAGATAAAAAATTGAAATTTGGTGCTTTTACTTAATGATTGGCAGCCAATTCTTTTGAAATAAATTTTTCTCACTTGCGACGGACCAAGGACCCAGGCACGAAAATGCCCTTTGGCTTTGAGTCTCCGCCGTCCTTTGGAAGGCGCCTCCGTAGCCCTTTGGCTTTTCGTCTTCGCCTTCCTTTGGAAGGCGCCACCGGCGCCCTTTGACTTTGCGCCTCCATCGTCCTTTGGGTTTTCGTCTTCGCCTTCCTTTGGAAGGCGCCACCGGCGCCCTTTGACTTTGCGCCTCCATCGTCCTTTGGGTTTTCGTCTTCGCCTTCCTTTGGAAGGCGCCTCCGGCGCCCTTTGGCTTTGCGCCTCCATCGCCCTTTGGCTTTTCGTCTTCACCTTCCTTTGGAAGGCGCCACCGGCGCCCTTTGGAAGGCGCCTCCTTCACCCTTTGGCTTTGCGCCTCTGTCACCCTTTGACTTTGCGCCTCCATCGTCCTTTGGGTTTTCGTCTTCGCCTTCCTCTGGAAGGCGCCACCGGCGACCCTTTGACTTTGCGCCTCCATCGTCCTTTGGGTTTTCGTCTTCGCCTTCCTTTGGAAGGCGCCACCGGCGCCCTTTGACTTTGCGCCTCCATCGTCCTTTGGGTTTTCGTCTTCGCCTTCCTTTGGAAGGCGCCTCCAGCGCCCTTTGGCTTTGCGCCTCCATCGCCCTTTGGCTTTTCGTCTTCACCTTCCTTTGGAAGGCGCCTCCTTCACCCTTTGGCTTTGCGCCTCTGTCACCCTTTGACTTTGCGCCTCCATCGCCCTTTGGCTTTTCGTCTTCGCCTTCCTTTGGAAGGCGCCACCGGCGCCCTTTGGAAGGCGCCACCGGCGCCCTTTGGAAGGCGCCTCCGGCGCCCTTTGGGACTGGCGCCTCCGTGCTGGCACGGAGTGCACGCCCGCCAGGAACGGCCCTGTCTGAGTGTGAGTGCGAATGAGAAAAAAATGTGAATGTTTAAAAAAAAAAAAAAAAAGTCCCCCCCTCCCTCCAAATTGCGTAATACTTGAACGCCCCCTTGTGGTGCCCACTGTACTTGTCCTATGAATGGGCAGAGTCAAGGCATCCAAACCAGCTCTCAGATATTAGATAAAAAGATAAGAGAAATTAATTAAAAAAAAAAAGTAAGCCTGGATCTGCTAAAATAAATGTGTATCGTTTAAAGTCTAAGAAGAAAAAGAAAGTGCTTTATTTTGTATACATACCATTTAAGAACATTTCTAAATAAGGCATTTTCATTAATACATCATAATTGATTTTTCCATCGTTTTCTCGCAATACATTTTTAATTTCTACAAATAATTTCTCTTGAATATCTGGATATTGAGCCAAATGATGAAGTGCAAATGTCACAGTAGAAGAGATGGATTCAAATCCGGCCAAAAAGAAAATGTTGGCTTGGGCAAGCATTAAATCATCAGTTAAAACTAAAAAATAAAAAATATAAAGTTATTATACAAATAATATATTTTTTGAAAAATAATTATTTTATTTATTATTACAATTATCTCAATTGCACATAATTGTACTGTAGTAGCAGGGAGGTCAATTGAAAGGGGCGGGAGGGAAAAAATAGTAGGGGAAAGTGGGGTAGGTGGACAAAATAGAGATTCGCGTTTTATGGCTACATTTGTGGGAACACTTAGCCGAAACTTCCAGGCGAGCACCGTCTATAAAATCCATGTGAGCTTATGTCCTATAAATCACCCGGTTTGCAGTAATGATTTGTTAAAATTTTGACGATAAAAGCATGGGTGTAACTAGAGAATTTGGCTGGGGGGGGGGGGCACGAGCCTTCTGGGGGGCCCCCCGACACCTCCCTAGTTACGCCCATGGTTAAAAGGTTAAGACAAGATTAATCGTTCTTTGTTTTGTTTACCGAAAATTGGAAATATTTAAAATTTGAAAGAAATAGTTAAAGCGAATTAAGAGAAAAGTGAAAAAAAAACTAAAAAAGTTCATCAGTAAAGTACTAGTACCCGAATTTTTCCAAAGATGAGACCTAGCGCCATTTCATATTGGTGTTGGAAATAGTATATATTTAAAATTAAAAAAAAAAAAACTTTAGAGCAGTGGCGGATCCAGAGGTGTTTCTCGGGGGAGGGGGGGGGGGAGGGGTAATCTGGAGTCGCATAGCACACTATTTTTTCTTAATTTCGGTAATTTAAAGGCGAATTCTGTATTTGTTTGTCAGAATATAAATACAAATCAATTTTTTAAGCATTAATTTTTAAAGTTTTACATTAAAAGTAAATTTTTTTCAAGTCTCGGGGGGGGGGGATTTACCCCCTTTACCCCCCCTTGTATCCGCCCTTGGCCCTTGCTTTAGAGCTGTTTTTGAAAACTGATGTGTGGTTACAAACGTACAGTGAGGGACAATATTAAGTCCCACCCATGTGTGACTGTTTCATTCCCATAGATGAATAAATTATAAATTAAAAGCATGGTCACGGTTTTGTCCGACTAAATTCTCAGCTTAGCCCCTACATACAAACAAACAAAGACTTTATAAATAAGTATAGAAGAGAGTATAGATAAAAATTCCCCTCCTCCATTCACAAAAATATTTTTTAAATTCCGTATATCTCTGAATCTCGAGGGCCCCGGGGCCTCTCACAGACAAATTTTCAATAATTTTTTTTTTTTTAATCTAAATTTTTTCGTTTTTGACTGGTGTTTATAAATTTTACATTTGAATACTAATACATCACTGATTCTAATGTAAAAAATATTACACAGATATGCACAACTTTCAATTATCGAAGCGAACAGAAATTTGTGTGCTGTGCAACATCACGCCAGATTTAAAAAATGCCTTCATTCTCCGCGCCATCTCCCCACTCCTTTTTGAATTCCCCCTCCACTCCCATTTGTAAAGGAGAGAGGGAAGCCAGCCATCTTGAAGCGTCAGTCAGGCCCAGGGGGTGGACAGCTCTACGGGAAGAATTTCCTCAAGTTTTTATTTAGTTACAAGAAGGTATAACCAGAGAGCACCGCTGGGCTGTCTGAAATAGTTCAAAATTTACTCCATAGATGTCCCAGGCCAGGGAGTTTTGATTGTCATTTTCAAAAGTTAATTTCAGGATTGTATGATCTGTGTTACGGTCTTTTTCAATATATAGGATTTTTCATAAATATTTTTTAAAATAATATTTCTTGGTGTTATTCTTAATACCAATATTATATATGACCATATTCTTAACACAGAAAAGAATCGATCCATTGTCAAGAGAAGCCCTACAAAAATCTTATCTGAAAAGAAATGGGGTTATTTATTTTGATTTCCTACAAAAGATAAATTTTTTACAATTTATAATAAATTATTATTGGTTCAGAGGTAGAGTATTAACTGCTGATACCAAAGGTCAAGGGTTCACATCTAGCATCTTATAGAGACGAGGTCTAAATGGCCTCTTATGCCGTAAAAGACCTTAAACTTAATCGAATAAAAAAAATTAAAATAATTAAATAAATAAATAATTCATAAAAAAAATTTATGAATTTCATTCATTAAAAAAAAAAAAAAAAATATGTCGGAAAATTCTTTAAAATATCTAAGTTATTTGAGATACAAATATAGAGACACTACTTGTCCTTAATTTGATTTCGTTTAAAAAAAAAATTAAAAGTAGGCCTAACAGTCGCAAATTAAGTAGCTTAAAAAGGTATGTGAAAATAACAAAACCAGTGTACGCGAGAGTAAAATCGTTGAATTTGCAAACAACGATTTCGAACGAGCTTGAGTTCAAAACCCATGTGGGTGAGTTTTTTTTTTCCACCGCTTACTGTTTAGTTGGAACTGCGGCCATAGAGAGCGTTAATTTGACACAAAATTTCTGTTTAATTTTTGCGCGCAAAGTTAGTTCGCAGAAACTTCTGTAAGAGGGCGTCAAAACTTGTGGAAAACTTTTAACATGGAGCTGTCCAATCTTGATATATGTATGATCTGTGGTCAGGCCGTGACGCGCCATCCATTCATTTCACATTCGCGTGTGTTATTAAGTTCTTATTTATTTTGTGATTATTAGTGCTCATCAGTGTTTTAATTAGTGCTCTTGGATAACGGATTATTAATTTTAATGGTCGTCATCTTACTCTCACACTGCGGGATCGATGGTATTTATCATTTAATTATTCTCACTCTCTCTCTCTATTCTCTTGTAAAATTGAGTATCCTAAAATTTTCTACCATATAAATTTATATTTAATAAAAATCCTATTTCTTATTTTTTTTATTATATAAATGTCTTAAATCATTTGAATAATTCGATATTAAAATAAATTCATTCATTTTACTTGGAAGCAAGGTATTCTTGGAACTTGAATGTCACGTGCATAAGAGAATCAAATCATACAACAACTATTTAGTTCGAACTCTCGCCGTTTGGTGTGCTTCAATCAAAAAGTCTTTCCTATTTTTACTCCACGATTTATAATTCGAATTTGCTTTATATATTGAAAGGTATATTTTAATTTTGTTTGTTTTTTATTTGTTAGGCGGTTATAATTGGATAAAATTAATAGGTGATGATTAGAAATCTAATTTTCCTATTATTTTTCTACACCAAAATAAAGAGAATGAAGAAATCACTTAAAATAAATTGGTGTCTTTGTTTTTTTCTGGGCTTAATCATTTCATATAAACTTAACGCCCTCGGGGCATGGATACCAAATGGCTTAAATAAGAATGCCTGGACTTCAATAATAGATAAATTCATAAATAACGGTTATCGTCAAAGTCTTATATGGCCTAAGTTGCCGAGAAGATTGTGTGAATGTGAGCGTGAATGAGAAAAAGTGTCAATGTTTTTTTATTTAAAAAAAATAAATAAATAAATAAACTTAACCTAAAATGTACCTTCAGAATGTTTTCTTTTCTCGCGTTCTTCTTTTGTAGCCTCTAACATCAAATGGATCATATCAGGTCGAATTATCTTTTGTTTACGACGGCTATTAATATTTTCCATGAAAATATTTTTAAAAAAATTTAAAGGTTTCGATGCTATTATTCCTTCTCGAAATAATAACTAAAAAAAAAAAAAAAAAAAAAAAAAAAAAAACAATCATAAACTTTTTATTTATGGTTAATTTATCTAATTTAAAAAAAAAATACTTTCTAAATGATTACCTTAGAGAGCGTTGGCGTAATAAAAGCTAGAGCAATTTTAAGCCAGCGTAATCCAGAATTAAAATCAACAAAATCTTTACCCATCAGATAGAATTCGTTTTTCGGATCATCGATTGAGTTGACGTCGATCCCAAAGGCCGTCGTAGCGATTGCATCGTTTGTAAAACGATTTATTAAATTCTTTACTTCTACCTTAAATAATTGACCTAAAAAATATGTCTTGGATAAGAAATTATATATATATTTATATATATTCTACATCTCTTTGAAATGGGTCGTTTTGATAACTTACCTACCCCAACATTAAAATAGCCTCCCTATGGGGAAATACATGTGTTTGTCCTTCAGCATTAAAATAGCTGAAGGACAAACACCAGTATTTCTCCCATAGGGAGGCTATTTTAATGTTGGAGTAGGTAAGTTATCAAAACGATCCATTGTGTTAATAATGTGTATTCTCTATTAGTGGCTGTAGACTTAGAATTGGGTATAAGAGACTTTGCAGCCAAGGAATTAAACAAAAAACTTTTATTAAATTGTTAACCGTCGACGTTTCGGTCGCAAATCACGACCTTCCTCAGGACGATTAGTTGTTAGCATACAAGATTAACAGTATTATATTCAATTATCATTGTAAATTATACAATATTTATTTAAACAATAGCATTGATTGTAAGAAGCCCTAAGCGAGCAAGTCACTCTTAATGCATATAACTTAAAAAAATATTGTATAATTTACCATGATAATTGGATATAATACTGTTAATTCTAGCAATTAATCGTCCTGAAGAAGGTCGTGATTTGCGACCGAAACGTCGTTTTTTTGTTTTTTTTTTTTTTTAATTTAATTCATTGGCTGCAAAGTCTCCTATACCCAATTGTATTCTCTATATTTACATCTCTAATAACAATTTTACCTTTTTCTGTTTTTCCCACTAGATATTTGTCCAATTTTAATGCACATTTTTCAATTAATTCAAACATAATTCGCATTTTATTTCCCGTAAATGCGGGACTCAAAGTCGCTCTCACATCTCGCCATTTATTATCTATTCAATAAAAAAAGAAAATTACATAGAAATTCGAAATGTTGTAATGCTGCATTTTCTTTCCTGTCATTTACCCTTCAATCCAACGAGGCTTTTTGCAATGGCGTCATCGGGTCCTCCAAAATCAACGTGATTCATAAAATGTTCAAAATCTTTTATTGTAATATTTTTTATTAATTCCGGATCAGCGATGACGTAAGCAGGCTTATTTGATTGAAACATTCCTCCAATTCCATATGGTTTGGCCATCTTGTAATACCTATTTAGAAAAAAAAAAACAAACAATTGAATATAAAGAAATTATAATTGACAATAAGGAAAAAAATCTGGTGTGACTGGCGCATAGCACACAACTTTCTCTTACCTTCGGTAATCGAAAGTTGTGTTCTGTGCTTGTCACACCAGATTTTTTGTGTCGACATATATTTAGTTTCCGACAGTACGGTACATTCGATTTTCAAGATGTAAAATTTATAAGTATGGGAAAATATTTATATTTTGTTACCATGGCAACCCCCTCTTCTATGAAGCACAAGAGTAAAGTAGTCTTCAAAAGATTTCAATGGCAAAATGAGAATATACATTTTAAAGAGCATCTAAAAAATAATTGATTTTTGAATTTTAATAAAAATCGTTAAAACGAATTTTGAGAAAATCGGAAAAAAAGTGAAAAAGTGCATCAGTAAAGTATTAGTACTCTTTGGCCGATTTTGATTAAAAGCTTATTTTCACGGTTCAGATGGGTATAAAACTTAAATATAAAATTTCAACCTCATAGCTCAATTCCTTCATACTTAAAAGATACAACCACCCACCCACCCACAGACAGACCATGTCGCGAAAACCACTTTTTTGGATTCAGGAGACCTCAAAACATGTATTTCCATCAAAATCTCGTCATCGAATTTTTGATATGATGGTAAAACTTTCTATATATAAATATATTTCATATATGTATAGGTAAGAGAAAGTAAAAATTTACGTGATAAGGCCTGGGAAGTTTTTTAGAGCTCATATCTTATATATTTTTTTCTATTTTTGTTTTCTTCTTACACTTGGCAATAATGAATGTATAATACTTCAAGAAAGCGATTTCTTTATGTTCGGACATTTTTCTAATGCCGGGTAGATCATTCTCTGGCGCTCTCTAACTTCGGCCAACAGTTTTTGTCCAAATTGTTTTCGTCGGTCAACATGTATAGATGATGATAAGTTGCTGTGTGAATGGGCCCCTTATTATAAATAAATAATTAAAATATTTCAAAGAGAAGTCAACAATGCAAATGAATTTATTCTTTGAATTAAAATCAATAATCTTTTTTTTTTTTAATTAATTAATCAATAATTTGTTTGTTTTTTTTCAAATTCTTTTTTTTTTAGGATAAAATTTTAATAAATTTATATTTCTCACATGTTTACAAGATAATCCAGCAAACCGGTATATTTAAAAATTATATAAATTAAAATTTATTTTTAGAAATTTTTTGAATAATCCAATTTGCTCTGTAATAATCTTCCCCTAACCTCTAAAGGTAGAATTCTTTTTTTTCTTTTCAACTTAATTAAAATTCATTCTCGGGGTCACCACAATATTCGCCCCTCATGTTAGCTACGTCAGTTATTTATAAAATTATTCAAGATACCTGTCGAAAAACTGAAATTGGTTCATATTGCCAAGGAATAATCGCCAGAGATTGCCGACGAGAGGATAGGGCCTCTCGTAGGGCAGTCCACGTTTTTCAAAATAATCATCATTTTTTGTTAAATAAAAATAAAGAAGAGCAATAACAAATAGCACTATTATAAAATACATCTTGACTAATGAACTAATCTTCTTATATTTTTGCTACCTTGGCTTTTTATCCTAAAATCTTATCACACTCTCTAAAATAAATAAATAACTGATAATGAGATAAACATTTATATAAAATAATGATGAAAATTTGTTAAATTATAAATAGTACAGAAATTGATGAAATTTTTTGTTAAAATTTCTTTTTTTTTTTTTTTTTTTTTTGATTCTCAGAAAACAAAATCTTTTGATGATATATGTCAATTGTTTGTTTATATATTGGGTGTTGTAATCGCCTCTTTGTTCCCGGAATAGGTTGGCGATGATGACGAACGACATGGCACGTTTAGATTTAGGTAGGGATTACCAAAAGAGGATGAAATTTTTTCTTTTGACTGATGTTCAAGAAACTAATTCCATTCAACCTGATTATTTACATTTTTTTTTACACATTCTCCAATTACATCTCCTGCACCTTCTTTGGTTCTTTTCATTGTTTTTTTTAAGTGAAACTTTTATTTTATCCTCCCAAATTTTTTTGTCTCTTCTATCAGCATGTCACGTTACAAGCCGTGTCACGTCAAGGGCCGTGACGCTACAAGTCATGACGTCACAATCCGTGACGACAAAAATAAGGATAATAAGGAATAATTTCCCAAGAAGAATGCATGCAGCCAAATTTATTTCATTAGATTTTAATAAAAAATACTAATCACTTGCTGACGTTTCGGTTCGGGTTTGAACCATCATCGGAGCTACAAACATGGAAAAAATAATAGATAGTGATTAGTATTTTTTATTAAAATCTAATGAAATAAATTTGGCTGCATTCTTCTTGAGAAATTATTCCTTAATTATCCTGAATAAGCTATAATCAAATATTCAATTACGACAAAAATAAGTTGAAATTTAATATATGTAACGAATTATAAAAAAATAATTGTGAGATTTAATAATTCAATTTTTAAATTGATAAAATAAAATTTTAAAAATAATTTAAAATGATTCAAATCTTCAATCAATATATTGTTCACAGATTTTAATATGCCTCTATTGATTTCCCATTATCATTTTATCATTCATCATTTTCCAATTATTAAATTGAGATTAAAAACGCGATTTTAAAACCCTTAATTAAATAATTTTCTGAAAATTTTAAGTTAAACGCCTACGATCCGAAAAAAAAAGTTTCACTTGCATCGTGATTTCATAAAACCACACAATGAATTTTTTTTTTTCTTTACATTTTTCCTTTCTTCTCTCAAAAAACATTTTATCCACCAAGGCCATAAGTCCTGCCTTAAACCCCATCAACCCTCTCTGCCTCCCCATGGTCTGTCTGTGAAAAAATCTGGTGTGACTGGCGCACAGCACACAACTTTCTCTTACCTTCGGCAATCGAAAGTTGTGTTCTGTGCTTGTCACACCAGATTTTTTGTGTCGACATATATTTAGTTTCCGCCAATATATTGGAATTTAAGATGTCAAATTTATAAACATGGGAAAATATTTATTTTTTGTTACCATGGCAACCATTTCTCCTATCTTTTCTATGAAGTACAAGAGTAAAGTGTGCTTCAAACAATTTTGAGGGCAAAACGAGAATATACATTTGAAAGAGCATCTAAAAAATAATTGATTTTTGAATTTTAATCAAAATCGTTAGAGCGAATTTTGATAAAATCGAAAAAAACTGAAAAAGTACATCAGTAAAGTACTAGTACTTTTTGGCCGATTTTGTTTAAAAGCTTATTTTTCCGGTCCCGGGGGGTGTTTAACTTAAATATAAAATTTCAACCTCGTAGCTCAATTCCTTCATGCTTAAAATTGAACACACACACACACACACACACACACACACACACACACACACACACACACACACACACACACAGACAGACCATGTCGCGAAAACCACTTTTTTGGATTCAGGGGACCTCAAAACGTGAAGATCCATCAAAATCTCGACATCGAATTTTTGACATGAATCCAATACTTTATCTCTATATATATATTACATATATACATAGGTAAGAGAAAGTAAAAAATATCTCAAGAATGAAAAGAGCTAGGAGGTTGATATTTTATATTTAAGTCAAGCACCCTCCTGGGACGTGACACGAAGCTTTTAAAACAAAATCTGCCAAAAAGTACTAGTACTTTACTGATTCGCTTTTTTACTTTTTTTTTTTTTTCGATTTTCTCAAAATTCGCTCCAACGTTAAATCAATTATTTTTATTTTCTGTATATTCTCATTTTGCTATTGAAATCTTCTGAAGACCACTTTACTCTTGTACTCCATAGGAAAGATAAGAGAAATGGTTGCCATGGTATCAAAATATAAATATTTTCCCATACTTATAAATTTTACATCTTGAATTCAATCGTACCCTATGGTCGGAAACTAAATACATGTCGACACAAAAAATCTGGTGTGACAAGCACAGAACACAACTTTCGATTACCTAAGGTAAGAGAAAGTTGTGTGCTGTGCGTCCAGTCACACCAAATTCTTTTGAATTAGAAAAAAATATCGGAATTTCTTTCTTTATCATAAACCTTTATTAGGGTTTAGGGTAATTAAATATTATAAGTTAAAATTTTGCTGGGACAGATCGTTGAGGTATTGGATATGGAGAAAATATACACCAGCGAGTTGCTTTCCACAATTAAAATAATTTATTCTGCAAATATTTCGGAATGCCTACGCAATCCATCTTCAGTGCATCAAATTACACTTATGTGGAGCGTGTCTTAATGATAAAATTTTTTGTGTATGAGAAGCCATTCAAGAATTATGGTGAATTTTTTAATGTGCAGAGTAATAAAACTTGCTTGCGCCAAACCTGTCACTGGGAGAAACTGTCTTTTGCAAAAGGGAATCTGACCAACTGTATAAAATACCTACATGTATAGTTTTTCCCTCAGTGACTTGCACATTAAAAAATTCACCATAATTCTTGAATGGCTTCTCATACACAAAAAATTTTATCATTAAGACACGCTTCACATTTGTGTAATTTGTTGCACTATGGATTGCGTAGGCATTCCGAAATATTTGCAGAATAAATTATTTTAATTGTGGAAAGCAACTCGCTGGCGTATATTTTCTCCATATCCAATACCTCCTAATTAAATATTAATCAGGTCTATTCTCTAAAAACAGACGTTAAAATAAATAAATAAAATTAAAAAGTAATGTAAAAAAAAAACAATCAGCGTTAAAAAATGCTATTCAAAATCACTTCCTTGCCTCAAATAGCTAAAAGTCTGTAAACAAAAACTTTGAAGCCAAAGCGTTAACATTTATTAAATAGTGTTAAAAATTAATGCCATCCATAGGGGCAGTTAACATGTTAACGTCGCTGTTAAAACTTTGTTTAGAGATTAGCATTGATTGTTTTTGCATTACTTTTACTTTCTCTTATCTATGTATATATGTAATATATATATAGAGAGAAAGTATTGGTTTCATGTCAAAAATTCGATGTCGAGATTTTGATGGATCTTCACGTTTTGAGGTCCCCTGAATCCAAAAAAGTGGTTTTCGCGACATGGTCTGTCTGTGTGTGGGTGGGTGTGTGTGTGGGTGGGTGTGTGTGTGTTCAATTTTAAGCATGAAGGAATTGAGCTAGGAGGTTGAAATTTTATATTTAAGTTAAACACCTCCCGGGACCGGAAAAATAAGCTTTTAATCAAAATCGGCCAAAGAGTACTAGTACTTTACTGATGTACTTTTTCAGTTTTTTTCGATTTTCTCAAAATTCGCTCTAACGATTTTGATTAAAATTCAAAAATCAATTATTTTTTAGATGCTCTTTCAAATGTATATTCTCGTTTTGCCCTCAAAATTGTTTGAAGCACACTTTACTCTTGTGCTTCATAGGAAAGATAGGAGAAATGGTTGCCATGGTTACAAAATATAAATATTTTCCCATACTTATAAATTTTACATCTGAATTCAAATATTCCCTACTGCCGGGAACTAAATATATGTCGACACAAAAAATCTGGTGTGACAAGCACAGTACACAACTTTTGATTACCGAAGGTAAGAGAAAGTTGTGTGCTGTGCGCCAGTCACACCAGATTTTTTAACACCCATTTGTTTATTTTAGATTTTAATAGAGAATAGACCTGAATGTGAGTAATAATTACCTCTCAAAGAATTGAAATTGGTTGTTACTCCCTAAGAAGAGCCGCCACAGGTTGCCCAATAAGGGCCAGGGCTTCTCATAGGGCAGGCCTCGTTTCCTAAAAAAATCATTATTCCATGTGCAAATGGAATACAAAATCCAAACACAAAAGAGCACAACGATACTCGTACACAACATGTTTGCTAGTACTACTGTACTGTCTACTCATTCACTCACTCACTCACTCATATTCGGAATTATTTCTTACGTAATTCATTGAGATGCTGAAAGGGTCACGCAATCAAGGCAAGTGACCTTGTCTGTGTTTTGGATTCTCGTAGGCGAACATAAGGCATTGATGATGTGAATTTCGGAAAGTTTTTAAGAATCAATGGGAAACAATGAAGAAAGAGCGCGGATAAAAAGATAAAAAAAAATCTGGTGTGACTGATTTTTCGGTAATCGAAAGTTGTGTTCTGTGCTTGTCACACCAGATTTTTCGTGTCGAGATATATTTAGTTTCCGACAGTAGGGAATATTTGAATTCAGATGTAAAATTTATAAGTATGGGAAAATATTTATATTTTGTTACCATGGAAACCATTTCTCTTATCTTTCCTATGAAGTACAAGAGTAAAGTGGTCTTCAGAAGATTTCAGTGGCAAAAACTATCTTCCCCAAAATGTACAATCTTCAGACTTTCAAGACTAATCTCAACAGGCATCTTCTCAGTTCCCGCAGTTGAGAGTTTGGAGGTAGAGAGAATACAGGGGCAATATATAAAGATAATGACTGGTATTTCAAGCAGCACATCACACTATAATTGACAAGAACATAAATGGCAACCATGGTCATGAAAAATAATATTAAAATTTATAATTAAAAGAAAAAAACCAGAAGAGTGAGTGAAAATTTGCAGGGAGAAAATAAAAAGAAAAGTGAAAAATGAAACAGGAACTGAATGAAGGATGAGGCAGGAACTGGAAAGTCAGGGCCTGGAGATAGGGCGGAACTGGGGGGGGGGAGGGGAGGGAGAAAATAAAAAGAAAAGTGAAAAATGAAACAGGAACTGAATGAAGGATGAGGAGGACGGCAAAGCAGGTGCCTGGGAGGCGCGGAACTGGGGGGGGGGGGAAGGGTTGAGGGAGAAAATAAAAAGAAAAGTGAAAAATGAAACAGGAACTGAATGAAGGATGAGGAGGAACGGCAAAGTCAGGTAGACCTGGAGCATAGGCGCCGGAACTGGGGGGGGGGGGGGCAAGGGTACATTGCAGGGAGAAAATAAAAAGAAAAGTGAAAAATGAAACAGGAACTGAATGAAGGGATGAGGCAGGAACTGGCAAAGTCAGGTAGACCTGGAGCATAGGCGCCGGAACTGGGGGGGGGGGGCAAGGGTACATTGCAGGGAGAAAATAAAAAGAAAAGTGAAAAATGAAACAGGAACTGAATGAAGGATGAGGCAGGAACTGGCAAAGTCAGGTAGACCTGGAGCATAGGCGCCGGAACTGGGGGGGGGGGCAAGGGTACATTGCAGGGAGAAAATAAAAAGAAAAGTGAAAAATGAAACAGGAACTGAATGAAGGATGAGGCAGGAACTGGCAAAGTCAGGTAGACCTGGAGCATAGGCGCCGGAACTGGGGGGGGGGGGGGCAAGGGTACATTGCAGGGAGAAAATAAAAAGAAAAGTGAAAAATGAAACAGGAACTGAATGAAGGATGAGGCAGGAACTGGCAAAGTCAGGTAGACCTGGAGCATAGGCGCCGGAACTGGGGGGGGGGGGGGCAAGGGTACATTGCAGGGAGAAAATAAAAAGAAAAGTGAAAAATGAAACAGGAACTGAATGAAGGATGAGGCAGGAACTGGCAAAGTCAGGTAGACCTGGAGCATAGGCGCCGGAACTGGGGGGGGGGGGGCAAGGGTACATTGCAGGGAGAAAATAAAAAGAAAAGTGAAAAATGAAACAGGAACTGAATGAAGGATGAGGCAGGAACTGGCAAAGTCAGGTAGACCTGGAGCATAGGCGCCGGAACTGGGGGGGGGGGGCAAGGGTACATTGCAGGGAGAAAATAAAAAGAAAAGTGAAAAATGAAACAGGAACTGAATGAAGGATGAGGCAGGAACTGGCAAAGTCAGGTAGACCTGGAGCATAGGCGCCGGAACTGGGGGGGGGGGGGGGCAAGGGTACATTGCAGGGAGAAAATAAAAAGAAAAGTGAAAAATGAAAGAGGAACTGAATGAAGGATGAGGCAGGAACTGGCAAAGTCAGGTAGACCTGGAGCATAGGCGCCGGAACTGGGGGGGGGGGCAAGGGTACATTGCCCCCCCCCCCCCCGGCATCCTACAGGGGGGGGGGGCAAAATTTCTTGTTTTATTTCATTTATTTTTAAAAATGATATATTTTTACTTTTGAAAAATAAAATCTTCTAAATTAAAAAAAATTAAAAGAGTAAGAAATTCATTTTTTTCCAAATTTTTTCCAAAAATTTTTGATAAAATCACTAGCAAATTTTTTAAAATTTTAATTTTATTAAAATTGTGATTTTATTTAAAATTTTTAAAGTTTTATAGTAGATTTGTTTTTGTTTTATACTATTTAAACATATTAAATTATTTTAATTTTCTAAAAAAAAATTCTTTGCCCCCTCCTGATTCAAATTGGTTCCGGCGCCCCTGACCTGGAGGGTAGTCAAAACATGATCAATGGAGGAAATGTTGACGATTGACCTCGAACAACTGATATAATAAATGACAGGAAGAGACTCAAAAACTTTGGACTGAGCAAGATGTGTGTTGAAGAAGGTGAGAAGAAGAAGGAGACAGTGCAGTGAATTCGAGAGGAAAATGGGAGAAGACTGACGGAAGAAATAGACGAGGAAATAATAGAATTTAATAGAAGAATAGAGGGAACGACGGAAGAGAAGGAAGAAGAAAAAAAAACCCAAGAAGCCTTAGATGCCGAAAAAGACCTTAAAACAAATACAAGAAAAAAAGATGCGGAACATTTCCTTCTTCAATGCACAGCGTATTATGTATTTCTTATCATATTTTTTTTATAATGTTTCTTTGAATTAATTTTTTCTTATCATGTTATTTTATAAGTATTTTTTTCTGTATCTTATCATATTATTGTATAATATTTTTCACTAGTTATGAAAAAAATATCTTGTATGTTAGCTCAATGGCTGAAAAGAGGTTTTAAAAAGTAAGTCTATATGGCCTAAGATGCCGAAAAAACAAAAATAATTCACGCATTCTAGAATAATATTACTTTGATGATAATTTGCCGGCTAGGAAAACATAGAAATGTAATTGAGATAAAGAAAAATAATAAAAAAAAAAACATTTATTTTATAAATGATAATAATACAGTAGATATGATGAAATGCAAAGAATATAAATAAACCCGTATATTGAACATAATACATTAATTATAAAATTGCGATAAATAAGATTAAAAAGAACAGAAGGGATGACTTGATTTATATACACGTGTGCATTGTCCTGGCACTCTTTCCTCTCATTGCATCCAGGCAATACAATAAATCTCTCAATTTAAACTTTTACAAATGAAAAAACGAATTAGGAAAAAAAATAACATTGCATATTCATTGTTTTTTTTTTATTTTTTTTTTTTTATATTAACCCTCCATATTGTTTTTGGACAAATGAATGCTTTTTGAACAGAACCATAGTTTTTTAAGTGATAGGTGGAGGGGGACTCCCCCTCCAACTCACTAAATGGATAAAATTTAAATAATATAAAAATATTTTTGTAATTTATAATTTAGTTTAAAATTTTAACCCTATATTTTCCTTCTCTATATATTTATTTTTAAATCTCCGAGAAGGGGAAGAGAGGAATTTGAACCCCTCCTCTTCTCTCTGGTTATGGGACTGTTTTTGAATTACCATCTTTTTAACCAATTATTATTAATCATTCATTAATATTTTTTTACACAAAATAAAACCAATAGATAATAATCATTTGCTGGAATAAAATTATCTATCTCTTGTCCTTTTAAAAACTGCCATTTTTCTGAATAAAATGATCTAACACACTTGTATTTAAAGTCGATAGAATTTAGTTTAACAAATGTTTTTTGATTGAAGTGAAAAAAAAAGATAGCGTCATCCGCCATTTTTCTTAATTCAAAACAACAATAAACAAAGAATATAAATTAATTGTTGATTGTTAATGTGTTTTTTCTTTTGCTTGTTATTAAATTCTCAAATTATTTTATTTTATTTATTTTTTTTTTTTGCTTTTTTAATTGGATTCGTTCTTTTTTATTTTGTTTAATTCTTGTATGAATGAAAAGCCAATATTTTCATTTTACTTTTGATATTTTATTGTGACCTTAGGGTTTGGTCTTATTGCTGTTTGATTTTTCTCATTAATAACATCAACACTAACATATTTGGTTTTAACTCTTGAAGGCATTCATCCTGGGCTTAAATCCTAGCCAGAATCCTTTTTTCGACGTCATTCCTGCACCATGAGAAGACAACCTTATTGGGTGTTCTGTCTCTTCAATAAAAATCACTTCTAAACTCTTGAGGATATGAAAGAGGACTAATTTCACCTCCATTTTAGCAAATCGATTGGCTAAAAAAAAAAGAAGTATAAATATTTATACATTTTAAATCTGCACTTTTTTCTGAATAAAATAATATAAGACACTTGAATCTAAATATGTTGCAATTTGGTTAAAAAAAAATTATTTTTTCATTTTTTTTTTTTTTTTTTTTTTTTTTTTTTAAAAAAACATTTACACTTTTTTCTCATTCACACTCACACTCACACACGCATTCACACAGTCTTTTCGGCAACTTAGGCCATTTAAGACTTTAAACGATATCCGTTATTTATAATTATACATATTGGGGTCCAGGCATTCTTATATAAGTCATTTGGTATCCAAATGCCTTATATAAAATCATCGGACTGCCTGGGGTCCGAACCCGCGACGTTTGGTATATGAGGTTAGCACGCTAACCTCTACACCATGCCCCGAGGGCTATTTTTTCATTGAGATGGAAGTAAGCGTCGTCCGACATTGTTATTCAATTCATAACAACAATAAAGTCAAAGAATATTAATTAGTAAATTTAATGAATTAAATATCAATTGTTTGAATTAAATAATTTTTTTAAACAATCAATCTAATAAACAAGAGCTTGTATTGTTTAATTAAAAACTCAGGGAAAAAATTTTAATAAAAAAAAATGTAATTTCTAATAATAAATAACCTCTTGCTAAAAAAAGAAAATTTTTATAGTCCGTAGGATTTTTTTCTCTGTCATTGTCTTTGTTTTTAAATACCGGTACTCACCAATACAGACTCGTGGTCCAATTCCAAATGGGAAATAGGCATATGGATTGATACTGGATTTATTCTCTTCGCTAAATCGTTCTGGAATAAATTTCTCTGGATCTGGGAAATAATCTGGATCGTGATGTAAACTGTACGGTGGGATAAAGACCATCTCTCCAGGCTCAATTGTTAGTTCAGGACGATGCTCTGTAGCTGGAATTGTGAATCTTCTTGAACACTCACGATCGATGGCTGTAATGGCTGGAAGAACCCTTTGAGATTCTAAAAAAAAAAGTTAGTAGATATCAATCGTCCATGCGATTATTTTTTCCCTCAAAAATTCACTCTCCAATCATTCTAATTCTACGTCAACAAACATCTCCTTTCGAAATTCTTTTACGCCTATAAACCATACTTTTCTAAAAAGGTATTTTCAATTTAAAAGAAACAAAGATGCCCGTCTTCAGGTGGGCAATAGTAATTCTCTCATCTTCAAATATTGTAGTTTGTTCTACAAAGGTTTGATTGAGGAGTGGGTTTAGAATTGTCTTCGACCTACCTCTTGACGAACCCATAACACCCTATTATAACAAACTATGATGACTAACATTAAAATAAACGCTGTGACTATTTGATGGGGTGTTGTATGTTCGGCATCTTGAAAAATAGAATTCCACCAGGTGCTTATATGAGAGCTATGAATTTAGAATGAGATAATAATAATAATATTTTTTAAATAATGTTCTTCTTGAGTACGATATTTCCAAATATCATCATTACAGTTTATCTATCATTAATCTGAGGTTTGTATTCATGTACATAATAAAAACATCCATTCTGATTCCCCAACAACAAACACACCTTGACATCTCAATAAATTCTCCCTCATCATCTATTATATTTTCCCATCAGATATAGGCAGATTGTTCAAGTTCTGTGTCAAACTGTTCCACAATTAGTGATGATCAAGTTGTAAGGCTAGTAATGCATAAGTAAAGGCCCGTATTGAAAGTTTTTATTGTAGACCAATGTATCATCGACGTGAACTACTTGATTTTTAATATCTACGACTCTAGAGGGCAAGTCGCCTAAGAGCAAAATAAATGCAATTCATTGAACCCTAGCAAGTGATTGTTGTGACACGTGGCACCAGAATAAGGCGAAAGAGAGATTACAAATTTTGAGAATTCGAAATATTAAAAACAAAATTTGAATATCATGAAACACCTCAAATTAAGCATCTAGAAGTTCCCACCGAGAAGCCTCCGTTTTCAAAAGCCTCATTTCTATATCAAGAGCTAAGAGATAAACAACAGATGCTTACCACATAAGAACATCTCTAAATACGACATTTTCATTAAAATCTCATAATTAATCTTCCCATTGTTCTCTTCTAGAGTTTTCTTTATTTCCTCATGTACTTTTTCTTGAATATCCGGGAATTCGGCCAAATGATGGAGTGCAAATGTCAATGTTTGTGAGACGGTATCGAAACCAGCAAGAAAGAAGATGACTGCTTGCGCCAACATTTCTTCATCTGTTAATACTAAAAAATCAAACAAAATTAAACAAAAGCGTGCGTCATCTCTGTTAGTTACCCCATATACCTTCTATGTTATGTTGCTTTCGTCTTTCACGTTCCTCTTTTGTAGCTTCTAACATCAAATGGATCATATCAGGCCGGATTATCCCTTTCTCTCGTCTACTATTGATATTATTCATGAAAATGTTTCGGAAGAAATTTAAAGATTTTGCTGATAAAACTCCTTCTTGGAAAATGATCTAATACAAAAATATATTGTTAAAGATTGTGACGTCATAATTGTTATTTGCTGAAAATCAGGAATCAAACAATGTATGACCGGATTTAGACTATTCCTGAACTTCATCGAACAATTATTCTTTCCAACTTTCATTGGACTTTTTTTTTAATTTTAAGTGACCAATCATCAGTCAAACAAATGACTTGTGTACTGGCAAAGTAGTATAAGAGATTTAACGTAAAAATATATTTTAGTTATTTTGATTGCTTGTGAAAGACCTTTGAACATTTGCTGAGAAACTATCTAAAGTTTCTTCCAATAAATTGGAAAGTAAATTTTGAAATTTTTCCGAAGACAATTCGAAAGTATGCGATGGATTTGCTAGGGTTATGACTTTATTTAATAGGCGTGTAACTATCTGCTTGAGCTCATTTATACTGTTTAAATAGATTGCGTTATATGTTATAGGAACTTCTGGGATATTGAGAGAGTTAGAGATATTTTGAGGCTTGTAGAGAAAATCTTACTTTAGAGATGTTCTTCGTTTAGGGATTAAGGACAAGGGAGCTTGAGAATGTATTTTAAATACCTCCATTAATTTGGGTGCCATAAATGCCAGAGGAAATTTCAACCATCTAAGTCCAGAGGTGAAATCAACTATATCTTTTCCCATTAGAAAGAATTCGTTTTCGTCATCGTTCACCGAGTCCACTTCAATTCCAAATGCTGTCGTTGCAATGGCGTCGTTTGTAAATCGACTCAATAATTCTTTCATTTCTCTTTTTACAACTTGTCCTTAAAAACAATTTATTTTAGATCGAATTAATTCTAAAATAATGTAATAAATAGAAGAATACCAAAAATTGAATTCGAAGAAACATAAAGATCGTTTAGACTGATTTAAAAGAGATGTAGCTTATATATAATTTCACAAGGGTTAGTAAACATGTCCACGGTGTGATTTTAAACCAATGCTTCTAAAAAGGTAATTTTTTAACACATTAGCCGTCATAAATGTCGTTGAAAAAATTAAAATTAAAATAAAAAAGGTTTCATTTTTGTAAGAATTGAATTGATTCAAATTTTTAACATTTTATAATATGACGTTTCAATTAAATTAAATGCAATTTGTAAGTTTGTTTTAATTTTATTATTTAACTAGTCGCAAAGCCCGCCTTCGGCGGGCTTTCCGCCTAGCCAGGGGGCTACGCCCCTGGACCCCTTGCTCGCCTTCAGCGAGCAAGTTTATTCCCAATTTGGGATATTTCTTGTTGCAATGCAAGTGTTAAGATGTTAAGGAAGGATCTTATATTCAAGCGAGGCGAGGGTACCGATTGGGAACAGCAAAAAAGGGTCTGTTTATGACTGTTTAAAGGGTCAGTCACCTCTCTTCGTTTTTCAACTGCTGCGTAGCCCCCACCCCCAGCCCATAGTCAGGTAGGAAGCTGGTTCACATAGCATAAAGGACGCTCTCTAATTTCTAGCCAATTTGTTGATTTTGTGTTCCCATATTGAAGAAATTTGATTATAATTAATTTTCCAAAATATTTAAGAGATTCAGATTATTACTACGTTACTCCCAGAGCCATGTATTATAGGTGTACTTAATTTCAAATGGATTCATTGAAAATTGTGGATTTCTATAGAACATATACATACATATTTACATACATACATACATTTTTCCCATTTCATTTTTATATATATAGATATTTTGTTTTAATCATAAAGGCCTATATCATTTTAAAGAAATAATAATAAACTATTTCAAATAAATTTTTAATCAAGTATAAACCATCTTTCTGGAAAAATGACAAATTTGTATAAACATAAATTAGCAATGCATTTAATCCAATCACGTGAATTTGACTCATATTGTTTTCATCATTTTGATTTAATCTATTTATTATATAGAGATTTCAAAAAATGGCTTCGAACATACCTTTTCCTTTTTGATATTCTTTATTAAGATATTCTTCGAGTTTTATTGCACATTTTTCAATTAATTCAAACATAATCCGCATTTTATTTCCCGTGAATGCAGGACTCAAAATCGATCTGGAATCTCTCCATTTACTATCTATTTAAATTGCAAATAAAAATTCAACAATTTATTTATTTATTTATTTATTTATTTATTTATTTATTGTATATAAACTTTTTACCTCTTAATCCAAAAAGAGTTTTTGAAAAAATATCATTAGATGTAAAAAAGATGACGTGATTCATAAAATTATCGAAATCTTTAACTGTTATACTCTTGATTAATTCCGGGTCTGTTAGCAGGTAATTTTTTTGGAACGTTCCAAACATTCCTCCAATTCCCGCTTTTTTAAATAATTTGTAATATCTGAAATTATAATTATCAAAGAATCTCTATATATTCAGAGAAGACATTTTATTAGAGCTAAAAGCCAAGTCAATTTGTCAAGTGAATTCACTTAGGCCTACTTTTTATCCCAGTGGAAACCCAACTTTCCCAAAAATAAAAACTCAATTTTAAATGCATGAAATTCATTTTCAGATATTTTTTGAGCCACTCCATTTAAGAATTTGGGAAGATGAGTGTGCAAAATTACGATAATTTGATCAAAAAGAGAGAGACAGACAGACGGATGAAACTCCGCTATTATCTAATTAGATAATGGATGTTGAATGTTATATAATAATAAAATATCAACTCACCTTTCAAAAAACTCAAATTGACTGGCCTTATCCAAATAGAAATCCCAATTATTGCCAAAAAAGGGAAGGGGCTTTTCATAAGGGATGCCCTTTTTTTTGAAAATAATTGAAATCTTTAGTGAGAAGATAATAGAGCAAAAGGCCGACGCCGAAAACGCCGAGTGCTAAATATAACATGATGTCTGTTTATTGGAAGATTACAACTGACTGGCGATTCAGTTACGCCGCTCAACTTATACGAATGACGCAAGAAAGAGGGGGAGGGAAGGATTATTAAACTTTTAATACCAGAGAGATGCTCTTTATCTGATACATGTAGCCAGGGTATTTATTATACAAAAACAAATATTTGTTTATCTTATTTTGCTAAATATGATTAGTTGATAAACCCAGATATTGAATGTGAAAAAAAAAAAAATAGTCTACAAACCTCCCTTCACTTGACAGAACATTGATCTACTCCCTTACTTTCATTTGCCTTTGAAATCGACAATTTCCGATCAATAACTATTTTTACTTTCTTTTTATCTCTATATATGTTATTAATATATAGAGAAAGTATTGGATTCATCTCAAAAATTCGATGTCGAGATTTTGATGGATATACACGTTTTGAGGTCCCCCTGAATCCAAAAAGTGGTTTTCGCGACATGGTCTGTCTGTGTGTGTCTGTGTTCAATTTTAAGCAGGAAGGAATTGAGGATAGGACGTTGAAATTTTATATTTAAGTTAGTCACCCCCCCTAGGGCGTGAAAATAAGCTTTTAAACAAAATCGGCCGAAGATTACTAATACTAATACTTTACTGATTACTTTTTCACTTTTTTTCGATTTTCTCAAAATTCGCTCCAAAGATTTTGATTAAAATTCAAAAATTAATTATTTTTTAGATGCCCTTTAAAATGTATATTTTCATTTTGCCTTTGAAATCTTCTCAAGTTCACTTTACTCTTGTACTCCATAGGGAAGATAGGAGAAATGGTTTCCATGGTAACAGAATATAAATATTTTGCCACACTTATAAATTTTACATCTTGAATTTTAGTATATCGGTCGATACAAAATAAATCTGGTGTGACAAGTATATTAAAAAACGATTGTAAT